>PVJA010055168.1:0-11274 GCA_004027025.1 Myocastor coypus | reverse complement strand
TGGTGCAACCATTATGGAAAGCAGTGTGGAGGATCCTTACAAAACTAGAATTGGAAGTTCCGTTCACTCCAGCTATCCCCCTACTGGGAATTTTCCCAGAAGAACTGAAAACTTCATACCATAGCGATATCTGTGCACCTATGTTTATAGCAGCCCAATTTGTAATAGCCAAATCTTGGAAACAACCAAAATGTCCATCCTTTGAAGAATGGTTAAAAAAAATGTGGTTTTTTTTTTGTAAATTACTTTTAATAAGGAATAACAATATGATAGTTTCAAAACATGTTAGTAGTACATTCGCTATAATTGACACATTGCATATTGTTGTCCTCATAGTAATTATACAGAGCTCAGGGTGTAGACATGTTAAATTTTCTGATCGATATTGGTAAAGAAAGAAAAAACAGAAAAAAGATTTCTTCTCTTTCAACTGAGAGGAAGTAGTTGTATACATAGTCCAATATTCCGTAATTGCATTGGGCTACCGGTGAAACTGGCAATGTTAGAGGCTGTTGATTTAAGCCTTTTACAGCTCATCATACTAATCTAGCTCTGCCTTTCATGCCTCATAATTGAGCCTTTCCACTGGGTGGCCAAGGGCAAGTTAAAGCAAGACCTGTATAACAAAACATTCATCTTTTGTCTCTTCCAAGGTCAAGTCCCCTCAAGATTAACTTTGGAACCATGTGCAGTGCTTTGTAGAACTGTTGTCAGTGTCAGCCTTCGGGATGAGTCACAGCTATTGCTTGACCAGCTTGCTTTCTGTGAAAGCCTGACAGAATGTTTTTTCTCTAGGTGACTCTCCTTAGGAACACTATACTTCATTTATGCCTTTCCTCTGAGGTCGCATAATCTCTTTGACCAGAAAATGTGGGACACCACTGAGTTATAGGATGTTACAGCATAGGTTCTCTTATGTCTTGAGTTCTCACTGACCTTGAAGGGCTAGGGCCGAAATATTGGCTATCCTCATACCTCTTCTTTTTCTGCAATTTTTGGTCTGTTAACTTACATTCTCAATCCTCCAGCAGAGAAGCTTCGTATTACTATTACTCTATAACATAGGTAATTGAACTTAACATCACTGTCTTTCTGAGTATCAAACATCTTAGACTTAGCTTGAAACTGGTATTTTGCATCAATCATTGATATTTTAACAAATCTTGATAGAATATGATAAAAGCAGTTACACATTTTTACGCAGACATTTAGAAATCCAAGGATGTACAAAACCTATGGCATTTTGCCCAGTTTCTTACTCTCAATTAATACCTTTTTGTTGTTGTTGTTGTTAACCAACCACTTACTTGAGGGAGAGTATAGCAGTAACGGAGTTTACATTAGAAGCAGTACACATCTAAAAGACCAAAATGACAGGCATTCCAAGCATAGTTTTAGTGTTGCACATTGCTATCATCAATGTGAAAAACATTTTGAAGGTTCTTAGGACCAATATCTGATTCATCTTGTGTACATAAGTGCATGGTTTTGCTCCTGCTATGTTTCCTCTCTTTTCTGCTTCCAGTCACTCCGTTGTTTAATCCATAAGTCTTCGATTTCCATTCAGCTGTGTTATGCCCTTCCATTTTTATTTCTTCTTTAGAGTTCTTACATTAGGGAGACTATACGATATTTACACATGTAGGTCTGGTTTATTTCACTTATGAGTATATGTTCAATATATATCCATTTATATATGAAGTCTTCCAGTTTATCATTCTTTATGGCTGAGTAATAGTCCATTGTATAAAAAACCACATCTTTTTCAGCCACTATTCAAATAATGGGCATTTTGGTTGTTTCCAAGATTTGGCTATTACAAACTGGGCTGCTATAAACATGGGTGCACAGATATCGTTATGGTATGATGTTTTCAGTTCTTCTGTGAAAATTCCCAGCAGGAGGATAATTAGATTAAATGGCATTTCCAGTTCTAGTTTTTAAAGAAGTCTCCACACTGCTTTCCATAATGGTTGCACCAGTCTGCATTACCACCAGCAGTGGAGAAGGGTTCCTTTTTCTCCACAGCCTCTCCAGCATTTGTTGTTCATTGATTTCTTAACGATAGCCATTCTTTCTGGAGTGAGTTGGTATCTAAGTGTTGTTTTAATTTGCATTTCATGGATGGCTAGCGATGTGCAGCATTTATTCATGTACTGATAGGCTTGTTGAATTTATTTCTCTGAGGAGTGTGTGTTGATCTCAGATGCCCATTTCTGGATTGGGCCTTTGCATTTTGGGGCCCTACTGGTCTTTTATTCTATTTATAAATTCTAAGTAGAAGACCTTTGTCTGAATACTTATTAGTTAAAATCTTTTTGAAATTTGTGAGTTGTCTTTTCACTCCGTTGGTAATTTCCTTTGATGTGCAACAACTTCTTAGCTGGAGGAGGTCCCATTTGTTGATGCTTTCAAGTGTGAAACATCCATTTTGATTTTTGTCCATGAACTTTTTGCTTACCCTGATGTCTTCAATATTTTCTCCCTCTTTCTCTTTTAGGAGATTTAATGTTTCTCTTTTAATTGTTAGATCTTTAATCCATTTTGACTTTAGTTTAGTACATGGTGATAGACTTGGGTCAAGTTTTAGTTTTTGCCATATAGAGAGCCAGCTTTTCCAGCACCATTTATTAAAGAGGTTATCTTTCTTCCAGTAAGCGTGTTTGGCCACTTTATTGAAGATAAGGTGGCTGAGTGTGTTTGTATTTGCTTCTGCATCATCTAATCTATTCCGTTCATCCTCAGGTCTATTTTTTTGCTAATACCATGCTGATTTTATTACTGTAGCTTTATAGTATGACTTTAGGTGAGGAAATGTAATGCCTCTTGCTTTACTGTTGTTGCCCAGAATTGTCTTTGCAATTCTGGGTCTTTTTTGGTTCCAAATAAATTTTAGGAATGATTTCTTCAGGTCGGTGAGGTATGTTGATGGTGTTTTGATAGGAATTGCATTAAATCTGTATAATAATTTAGGGAGTATGGCCGTCTTCACAATGTTGGTTCTTACTATCCGGGAGCAGGGAATATCTTTCTGTTTTCTGAAATCTTCTAGGATCTCTTTTTTCACAGTATTATAGTTTTCATTGAAAAGGTCTTTTACTTCTTAGTTAGGTTAATTCTTAAGTATTTCATTTTTTTCGGTGCTATCATAAAAGATACTGTTTTTCTAATTTCTCTCTCAGTGTGTTTGTTATCTGTGTAGAGGAATGATACTGACTTTTGTGTGTTGACTTTGTAACCTGCTATGCTACTGAATTTGTGTATGAATTCTAATAGCTTCATGGTGGAGTGTTTTGGGTCTTCCAAGTAGATTGTCATGTCATCTACAAGTAGTGATCGTTTTACTTCTTCCTTACCTGTGCATGTTACTTTTATTTCTTTTTCTTGCTTAATGGCTGTAGCCAATTATTCCAGAACTATATTGAATAGGAGTCATGACAGAGAATATCCTTGTCTTGTGCCAGATTTGAGAGTAAAAGACTTCAGTTTTTCCCCACTTAGAATTATGTTAGCTGTTGGATTGTCGTATATGGCTTTTATCACATTGAGGTAGAGGCCCTCTATTCCAATTTTCTGTAGGACTTCGAACATGAATGAGTGTTGGACTTTGTTACAGGCCTTTTCTGCATCAATTGAGATGCTAATGTGATTTTTTGGTTTTGGCTCTATCAATATAGTGCATCACATTTATAGATTTGCATATATCCTTGCATGCCTGGAATGAATCCTACTTGGTTATGATTTGTTGTGTTGTAGTGATGAGGATTTTACTGAGAATT
Source organism: Myocastor coypus (assembly GCA_004027025.1). Taxonomy (NCBI): domain Eukaryota; kingdom Metazoa; phylum Chordata; class Mammalia; order Rodentia; family Myocastoridae; genus Myocastor; species Myocastor coypus. Next base: position 7,495 of record PVJA010055168.1, on the reverse strand, counting down.
TGTTGCATCTATATTCATGAGAGAAATTGGCCTGTACTTTTCCTTTATAGTTGCATCTCTGTCTGGTTTTGGTATCAGTGTAATACCTGCCTCTAGGAATGATTTTGGAAGGATTGCTTCCTTTTCAGTTTCACTGAAGTGTTTGAGGAGTGTTGGGATTATATCTTTTATGTTTCTTGTAGAATTCAGTGGAGAATCCATCAGGTCCTGAACTTTTTCTTTTTCGGTAGGCTTTTTATTACGTTTTGTATTTCATTGGCTGTTTTGGGGTTATTGAGAGGTTTTATATATTCTTGATTCAGTTTGGATAATTTGTACTTTTCTAGGAATCTGTCCATTTCATCTATGTCTTCAATTCTATGAGAGTAAAGATTTTGAAAGTAGCTATTTATGATCCTCTAGATCTCTGCTGGGACGGTACTAATTTCACCGTTTTCATTCTGTATTTCTTGAATTTGAGTCCTTTCTTTCCTCTTTTTGATGAGGTTGGGTAGGGGCTTATCAATCTTATTTAATCTTTCAAAAACCAGCTTTTCGATTCATTCTTTGTGTTGTTTTCTTGGTCTCAATTGAATTAATTTGTGCTCTAGTCTTTATAATTTCCTCCCATCTTTCATCTTTGGATTTTGTTTGCTCTTCTGTTTCTATTCAGTTTAGGTGCTCCATGAGAGTATTTACTTGTTCCCGTTCTGTTTAATGTGTGAGTTCAGAGTTACAAATTTCCCTCTAAGAACTGCTTTCATTGCATCCCATAAATTCCAGTAGGTTGCGTTTGAATTTTCATTTAATTCTAGATATTATTGAATTTCCTGTTTAGTTTCATTTGTAATACACTGGTTGTTGAGAAGAGTGTTGTTTAATTTTCATGTATTTCTGGAATTCTTGTGCTTTCTTTTGTCATTTGTTTCCAGTTTCATTGCACTGTGGTCAGATAATATGCATGGTATAATTTCTGTATTCTTGCATATACTTAAGCATGACATATTAGTCCAATATGTGGTCTGTTTTAGAAAATGTCCCATGTGTAGCTGAAAAAAAAACTGTGTATTCTGAAGTGGTTGGGTGGAATACTCTGTGTATGTCCACTAATTCCAGTTGCTCCAAGTTCTGGTTCAGTTCTCGTACTTCTTTGCTGATTTTTTGTATGTTTGACCTATCTTTTTCAGATGAGAGTTTGTTAAGTTCTCCTGTTAAGATTGTGGTATTGGATATTAGATTTTTCATGCCCATTAAGGTTTGTCTTATAAAACTTGCTGCTCCCGTGTTGGGTGCGTACATCTTTATGAGTGTTACCTCTTCATGCTGAATTTTTCCCATAACCAGTATGTAGTGGCCTTCTTTATTTCATTTGATCAATCTTGGTTTTTAGTTTAGACTGTCTAAGACAGTCTAAACTCCTTTTTTTTTGTGGTGCTGGAGCATGTAGTATTGTTTTTCATCTTTTCATTTTTAGCCTATGAGTTTCTTTATGAGTTAAGTATGTTTCTTTTTTTTTTTTTTTTTTTTTTTTTTTTTTTTTTTTTTTTTTTTTTTTTTTTTTTTTTTTTTTTTTTTTTTTTTTTTTTTTTTTTTTTTTTTTTTTTTTTTTTTTTTTTTTTTTTTTTTTGTCTTTTTGAGACAGGGTCTCACTGTGCAGTTCAGGCTGGCCTTGAGCTCATTTTTGTAGCCCAGGCTGGTCTCGAACTCTCACCGATCCTCCTGCCTCAGCCTCCCAAGTGCTGGGATTACAGGCGTGCGCCACCACGCCCGGCCCAAGTATGTTTCTTGTATACAGCATATTGTTGGATTTTGCTTCCTTATCCACTCTGTCAGTCTACTTCTTTTAATTGGAGAATCAAGTTCATTTACCTTCATGATTGTAATTGAAATGTATTGCCTTATGATTGACATGACTTTTACTTACTACTGTTTACCCCTTTGTCTCCTGTGTTTAATTGAGTAGCCTATTTGGTGGGATCTTTCTGTTCTCATTTGTTGAGTTTGAGTCGTTTTGGTCCCTCTCTAAAATATTTTTTAGTATACTGTGTATAGTTGGCTTTTACGTCATGAAATTCTTTAGTTATTCCTTGTGATGGAAATATTTCATTTCTCCCTCATACTTGAAAGAGAATTTTGCCGGGTACAGCAGTCTGAGCTGAAATTTGTTTTCATGGAGGAGTTGAAGCACTATGCTCCATCCTTTTCTTGACTTCATGGTTTGTGAAGACAAATCTGATGGATTTTCCTTTAAATGTGATCTCTTTCTTTAGCAGTTTTTTTCTGAGCAGCAAGTTTTATAAGACAAACCTTAATGGGCATGAAAAATCTAATATCCAATACCACATTTGTTCATTTTTGCATCATCTTGAAGATGTTGAATTATTTCTTCCTGCATCCTACTTGTTTTTAAGGGATCCTTTCTTACCTTTTCACTAGCCCTGACTGTGTCTTCAAGTTCTGAGACTCTATCTTTACTTTCATTTATACGGTTTTGCTAGCTTGTGATTCAGGCTTTATTTTCTTATGTATTTCTTTGAAACTCATGCGATCTATTTCTTTCCTGTATTGCTCAATCAGGGAGTGCATCATTTTTCTATTCTCTAATTTTTTATGAATGTCTTCTTTAATAGTACTGAAGTCTCTCATAATTATCCTTTCTCACTCTAGTTCAGAGATTATTTCTGCTGTGCTCTCCTCTCTACCTTTCCGTAGTTGCTCTCCTACTTTAGATGCTATTAATTTGGATATCTCTTTTTTTTAACTTCAGAGGTTATTTCTGCTCTGATTTCCTCTATACATTTCTGCAGTTGTTTTTCTACTTCAGAGTCTGTTAATTCATGCCTTTCTTTTTTTTTTAACCTCAGATGTTATCTCTGATATGAGTTGCTCTATACATTTCTGCACTTGTGTGTCTACCTCAGATGCTACCGATTCAGAGATTTTTTCTGTATCATTCCCATTTTTTTCCATGCTAGTGTCTCCTGTATTTGTTTTGGATGGACTCAGGGCCTGAGATTGGCTCTTGCTCCTCATCGTTATCATCTTTTATAGCAGTGATTTCTGCACTTTGGTGAACTTATGCAGTTAGTTCCTATGGAAACTTGGGTCTGGATCCACCAAAGTTGTTCCCCTCCAGACGTGCCTGGCTGCAAGTCGGAGTTCAGGCGGCTGGCTACCATGATGCCCCGTGGGTTGGGGTAGTGGTAGGCCGTGTCTGGACTGTGAGTGTAGTCGGGCTTCTGGCAGTTGTTCATTTGAGGATGAATGCCAGCTGAGAGAGTTGTTGCCTGGCTGTCATGGGCCTAATGAGGAAGGTGGAGGGAATTGGAGCTCATGCTGTTGATGAGTCAGGGTATGGACCCAGGCTGAGTCTGCAGTGCAGCCCATCGGGATGGCACATGATTCCGGGATGAAGTTTTGGGATGGCAAGTGAGATTGCATTTTCAATGTCAGTATTTCTTCACCTATAGAACCAGTGTTAGAGTTCAGAACCTCCAGATGCATGCTAATCAGGAAGTGATGAGTTCAACCACTTAGCTGTTCAAGCATCTATCAACCTATATTTATACCCAACCTATAGTTCCACTAACCCTTTTGAAATAAAAAAATGAAGCCCTTGTAATGTCTGTAGCTGGAAGATCAGGCAACATGTGTTTTTTGGATTTATTTAAATCAAAGGTCATTGATTTTTTTCCCCTGCATTTAGCTACACATTGTAACCTGAAACACATATGACAAATTGGTGATGATTATAATCCTCTACAACATAATTATGAATGTCAAATCTCCAGTGTTGAAATCCTAAAAGATCAAGTACCCTAAAATCTAAAATACTAAAAATCGCAAACCTGAGCTATTAAAATCTTGAGTGTTGAAGCCCTAAAGTTAAAATCCCCAAAGTATAATTTTCATTATGAAGAAGGCTTGAAAAATAAATTCAGAAAAGGATTTATGTAAATTAATTGCATCGGTACCGGTCCCGAGCCTGCCAGTCCCATGCGCCCGCCGGGTAAGGTCCCTCGGCCCCTCTGCTTCTATTCTGTGTTCCTGCGACTAACTTCCTGTTCCAATCTCCAGCCTGCCAGCTGGGTCAGTATCCTTGGCCCGCCTTCCCCTTCCCCTCCCCCCCCCTTTTTTTTTTTTTTTGAACCCCTCCTGCTCAAGCTCCACTACCCAACCCATCATACATCTCATCTGGCAACCGATCTGGTCCATGAGCCTACCAGGACTCCTCAATTCCAAAGCTCCACCTTCACCTACAGACCACAACCACCGAGCGTCACAGCAGCCAGCACTCTGAGCTCTGACACGAAGCCTGGAACTACTATAGGGGAACCAACTTGGAGGCTCCAGACCAAAGGCCCATAGACAGTTACAACATAACACCACCAAAGTGCAGAGGTCACTTCCATACAAAACAATAACCACAAGGAGTAGGATGCAATCTCAGGGCCCGAGGCCACCCAAATCAAATACAGGAGACACTACCATGGAAGAAAATGGGAATCATGCAGATGAAACCTCTGAATTGGTAGCATCGGAGGCAGACAGACAAGTGCAGAAACTTATAGAGCAACTGAGATCAGAGATAACATCTGAAGTAAAAAAGGAAATAAATGAATTAGAAAAACGACTGGAGAAACATATAAAGGAAATCAGAGCACAAATAATATCTGAAGTTAACAAAGACATGTCTAAATCAATAGCATCCCAAGTAGAGGAACAACTACAGAAAGGTAGAGAGGAGAACAGAAAGGAAATAATCTCTCAATCAGAGAGAGAAAGGATAAATATAATGAGAGACTTCAATACTACTAAAGAACACAATCGATAAAAAATTAGACAAGAATAGAAAAATGATGGAGTCCCTGATAGAACAATATAGGAAAGAAATAGATCCCATGAAACAGTTTCAAAGAGATACACAAGAAAATAAAATCTTGATCACAAGTTGGCAGAGCCATATGAATGAAAGTGAAGATAGAATCTCAGATTTTGAAGACACAATTGCAGCGAGTGAAAGAGCAAGAAAAGTTCTTTTAAAACAACTGGAATGCAGGAAAAAATAATTCAACATCTGTATGATGATGCAAAAGTGAACAATGTGAGATTAATAGGAATCAATGAGAAAGAAGGAGTCAATACAAATGATATAAAAACAATATGGGCAGAAATAATTGCAGAAAACTTCCCAAATATGAGAAAACAATTGGACATTCAGGTAACTGAAGCCTACAGAACCCCAAATAACATCAACCCTACTAAAAACATGCCAACACATATAATAGTCAAGATACCAGAAATCCAGCTGAAGAATAATATACTAAAAGCTGCTAGAGAAAAGAAACAGGTCACATTTAAAGGAAAACCCATCAGAATAACAGCGAATTTCTCTTCACAAACCATGAAGTCAAGAAGACCATGGAGCAGAGTGCTTCAAGTCCTCCATGAAAACAAATTTCAGCCCAGACTATTGTACCCAGCAAAACTCTCCTTCAAGTATGAGGGAGAAGTGAAGTATTTCCATGACAAGGAACAACTAAAGAATTTCGTGATATCAAAGCCAACGCTACACAATATTCTAACAAATATTTTAGACAGAGACAAAAACGACCTGAATTCAACAAATGAGAACAGAAAAATTCCCACCAAATAGAGTAACCAACCAAACTTAGGAGGAAAAAAGGAGGTATACAGTAGCGAATAAATCAATACACTTCCATTATAACCATCAATGTAAATGGACTCAATTCTCCAGTTAAAAGAAGTAGACTTGCAGAGTGCTTAAGGAAACAGAGCCCAACAATATGCTGTGCACAAGAATCACACTCAACTCATAAAGAAACTAATAGGCTTAAAGTTAAAGGTTGGAAAACAACACTACATGTTCCTGCATTTAAAAAAAAAAAAAAAAAAAAAAAAAGAAGCAGGGGGAGCAATCCTGTTTGCAGACAGTCTGAACTTCAAACTAAGATTGATCAAACGAAGTAAAGAGGACCACTACATACTGGTTAGGGGAAAAATTCATGATGAAGAGGGAACACTCATAAATATGTATGTACCCAACATGGGAGCAGCAAACTATATAAAACAAACCTAATGGACATGAAAAATTTCATATCCAGTACCACAATCTTAGCAGACCTCAACACTCCCTTATCTGAAAAAAAGGGGTCATTCAGACAAAAAATCAGCAAAGAAGTGGCAGAACTGAATCAGAACTTGGAACAACTGGACCTAGTGGACATACACAGAGTGTTCCAACCACTTCAGAATACACATTCTTCTCAGCTGCACATGGGACAGTTTCTAAAATAAAATGCATATTAGTCCATAGGTCATGCTTAAGTAAATGCAAGAAAACAAATTATCCCATACATATTATCTGACCACAGTGCAATCAAACTGGAAATAAATGACGAAAGAAACCATAGGAATTCCAGGACTATATAGAAATTAAACAGCATTCTTCTCAACAACCAGTGGGTTACAGATGAAATTAAACAAGAAATTAAACAGTATCTACAATTTAAGGAAAATTCCAACACAACCTTCCAGAATTTGTGGGATGCAATGAAAGCAGTTCTCAGAGGGAAATTTATAGCTCTGAACTCACACATTAAGAAAATAGAATGGGAACAAATAAACAATCTTATATAGCACCTAAAACGACTAGAAACGGAAGAACAAATGAAATCCAAAGGCCAAAGGTGGGAGGAAATTATAAAGATGGGAGCAGAAATCAATTCAATTGAGACAAAGAAAACAATACAAAGAATTAATGAATCCAAAAGCTGGTTCTTTGAAAGATTAAATAAGACTGATAAGCCCCTAGCTAACCTCATCAAAAATAGGAAAGAAAGGACTCAAATTCAAGCAATAAGGAAAGAAAAGGGTGAAATTACTACACACCCAGCAGAGATACAGAGGATCATAAACAGCTAGTTTGAGAAGCTTTAGTCTCAAAGAATTGAAGCCACAGATGAAATGGACAGATTCCTAGAAAACTACAAATTACCAAAATTGAATCAAGAAGATATAAGAACTCTCAATAACCCAATAACAGTCAATGAAATACAAAATGTAATAAAAAGCCTACCGACAAAGAAAAGTCCGGGACCTGATGGATTCATCTCTGAATTCTACAAGAAATATAAAGAAGACATAACCCTAATACTCCTCAAACTCTTCAATGAAATTGAAAAAGAAGCAATCCTTCCAAAATCATTCCTAGAGGCAAGTATCACACTGATACCAAAACCAGAAAGTGATGTAACTAAAAAAGAAAACTACAGACCAATTTCTCTCATGAACACAGATGCAAAAATTCTCAATAAAATCCTAGCCATTAGAATACAACAAATCATCAAGAAGATTATACATCACGACCAGGTAGGATTCATCCCAGGGATGCAAGGATGGTTCAATATACGCAAATCTATAAATGCAATACACTATATCAACAGAACCAAGACCAAAAATCACATGATCATCTCAATTGATGCCGAAAAGGCCT
>PVJA010055167.1:0-11284 GCA_004027025.1 Myocastor coypus | reverse complement strand
AGTGTATGGCTGTGTCCTGGCTCGCTGGAGTGGCCTTTGGGACCCTGTATGCGGCTGGGACATTTTCCCTGGAGTTCTGTGGCTCCAACAGGATTCTCCAGTTTTTCTGCGATGTCCCTTCCCTACTAAGGCTCAGCTGTTCTGAGGAGCACGTAGCTATCAGTGTCAGTGTGGCTCTTGGGGCCCTTTATGACTGCTCATGTTTCGCTTGCATCGTGGTCTCCTATGTGTTTATTTTCCATAATGTGTTGAAGCTCCCATCCAGGCAGAGCTGGTCCAAAGCCTTCTCCACCTGCACTCCCCACCTGGTGGTGGTGCTCACCTTCCTCCTGACAGCTGTTGTTGCGTACCTTAAGCCAGCCTCCAGTGTGTCTCCTGTTCTAGACATGCTGTGCTCTGCATCGTACTCTGTGTTACCCCCAGTCATGAACCCTATCATCTACAGTTTAAGGAACAGGGAACTCCAGTCAGTTCTATGGAAAGTTCTGGTGCATTCAAGAAGCAGCCTTCAACAGAGAGGACTACCGTTGTAGCCAAGCAGCACGCTCACTTCGCTATCCCTCCAGGAGCTCTCTGTTGCAACGTGCACTTCCTGTTTCATCATATGAATATTTTTATTGCTGATTTCGGGGTTTCAGTAGAAAGAACGTCATTTGTATTAAGAATTGTTATTTTTCTATCGTATCTTTAATGATTTTTGTTCTTTTACTTCCCTTCCATGTACATGAAAATCGTGATGTTCTGCATAATGATTTTCCTTTTGTAATTTTACCTGTTTTGTTCTTTTTTCTACAAATTCATTGATAATGGTGCTTTCTTACAACTTTTGATCTTTACTAAAGTGAAAATTATTTTAAATTAAATATATAATTTAAACATAATTTTGCAGCATTGTAAATTTCTTAATTTTATCACAGATTTTACTTGGGAAATACATATTTGATATGTTTAATAAAATAATATACTTAATCTTTCACATCCATGTTTTCTCAGAAAATTATTCTTTTTTAGAGAATTTATTTTATTTTATTTTATTTTTTCAGAACTTTTGTTTGTGTATTTATTTATTTTTATGGCCGGGTCAGCCTGCCCTCAGGGCAGGGCTGGCGCAGCATGTGGTGCCGGGGATTGAACCGCAGTCCCGGCAGCCGCCTAAGCTTTCCTAAGCAGGAGTTTTAGACCACTGAGCCATCCTGCCGGGCCCTGAAATAAATTATTTTTGATGGTGTAGAATTCTAACTGAAAATTATCTTTGTCTAACATGCACATTCCAAATATTTTCTAGCTGCATATTAGAACTGATGAAAGTAATAGGGGTTATTATTTCTCATACTAAGGCAAGTTCTACTTCTTCCAGACTGTCAATATCACAGAGTGTTCCCAATGTCCTCAATATGTAACGTTATGTTCAGCTCTGGCAAAAGCAAATACTTCTGCCACTCTGCTCCATGTGCTTCCTGTTTCCATCAGCTAGTTTTGTTGGCCGCCATCGCTTCTCCACAGTCTTCAAAATCAGTCAATCCTGGCAAAGGCAGAAAGAAGCAGCACACAGAGCAGCAGGACTATCTGAGGCCGATGGAGGTGCAGCCTGGCTTCTGATACTGAGCCAAGCCCTCAGGGTGTGCCACATGCTGCAGCCATTGGCAATGTCCCCACGCAGCCCTCCCACTGAATATCTTTCAAATTATCCCTATTGCTGGCACGTGGTCTCTTCTATTTGTACAAATTCAACTCATGTTTCAAAGTGTAGTTTAGCTATAATGTGACTGAAGAATTATACCGGCCTTGGTGTCACGTTTTCACACTCTAAACACGTATAGTTTAGGAAGCAGTTTCAATGTCCCTCCCTCAGCCTTTGTTCCAAGCTATGCAAAATTACCCAGAACTCTTTGATCTGCTTTACATTTTTTGACTCGAAATCAGCGTCCTGCTGCATGAGGCCGACAAGAGCGAGGCACTTGGGAAACTTCTATTGCAGCGTCTGCCACTGACAGTTGATGCAGGCATTGATGTCTTACTTAAGTTTCGATATGAGTTCTACACTCCCGAAATCTAAAGGAAGATAGACCAAAATTTCTTTGTTGGTTTGTCTAGATGAAACTAAAGCGCTTCAGAGGAACAGAAATGGGAATTCACAAAAAAGACAAGTCAGGCAAATAGTTTCAGGGCCGTATTTTTTCTTTGAAATTCATTAAGAAACAAAAGATTGCTCATATGCAGGAGGAATTTATTTTACATAAAATGTTTTTATTCAAATCAATGTGTGGTTTATCTTTTATGAAAAAGACACATTAAAGAATTTTTGAGTTTAAAAATATTTGATTATAGATGAGCACTTAAATGTAACTTAATTCTTTTAACTTACACTGTACTGAAAAAAGAAAAAGAAAACAAATACCCAGTCTATTCCTCGCATTGTACGAAGCATTTGAAATATTTTAATATCTCAGATATGCATGCTAAAATGATGAACTCTAACCTGGTGCCCATATTTCCTAAGATGGAAATTAATTAAACAATAAGGCACTACGGTCCCAGATTAAAGTGATATCTAGACATATGCATATAGTATGTATGTATGTAGTAAGAATATGTTTGAAAAATACACATAATTTGAAGCAATAAAAATATCATTTGTGGTATACTTAAGAACAGTGAAAGTGATTTAAAATCTAAATCCTTTGAAGTATTAAAAAATTAAATATTGCATTAAGTCTGCAGGGAAAAGTGATATTACAGATAAAATCATCAAAAAGTAAGTCCAATAATTTGCTACAGATTTTACCATTCCTTAGTTCACTAATCAGAAATATTTATTAAAGCAAAGCACTCAGAATCATTACAACAAAATTTTACACTGCATACCATGTCTGCATCTTACATTTGGAACAAGTACTACGAAGGCTACAATATGCAACACGTTAATTATTGACCTGTGTAAACCTGTTTTGAAATTATCTCACTGTTATTTCTCATTAAAAATAGTAGCATTTTAAAAATTACAGTGTATCAGTAACTAAAGTGTGTGTCATAACTAGGACCCACAGTACTGCAGAAGAGCAGCTAGTACACATTTAGTACTTGCAGCATTAATGTCCTTCTATGGTGTCAAATGTATCAATGGACAACTCAGGATCATATGATGGCAGGAAGGTTGTGAAGGGGCACTTCTTGTTATGCACAAAAATGGAACAGGTACATTAATAGGCTCAATATTAATCACTGAGTTGTTTTTATATTATTATTGTGAGATGTAAAATTTGGGCCAAACAGTTCTTGATGAACGTGTAGTTAGAAATATAGATAGATAGATAGATATAGATATATATGTGTGTATATATACATATATATGCATATATGTATGTATATATATATACATACATATATGCATATATGTATGTTTGTTGCACTATTCATACATGTATTTAATTTACTTCTGTATATTTGCTTTAGGGACAGTTCAATGATTATGAGTTTGTTGCACTGACCACAAAGGATTTAGCTCAGAGCATGTCTGGTCCCAAGAGGAAAATGGCGGCTGAATAAGCACCACCTCAACAATCTTACCTGAGCCACGAGTGGGAATTCTAATCTTTTCAGCTCCCAACAAATTTGCTGTATTACAGGCTGGATCCTCTGCCTCTCAGGGAGTAGAATTTCTTTGTTTCTTTTTATTTGCTTGTTTGTTTGATTTTTTTCTCTCCCCTGCAGTGCTTTCAATAACTCTACACTATTAGTAAAGTTTAACTTCCCAGTAATCCATGACGAGTTAAACATATACATGAAGGTATAGCTTTTAATATCTTCAGAGAATTAAAACAAGCTACCATTATCTATGGCCCCATAACACCAGCTAACAAAATTTCAGTAGAATCTATTGGACAAGACACTATGGCTACAAGTGATTTGAAATAAACCACTAAAATTGGTTTAAATTTGAGAAATGGTTTACTATGGAAGGGAAATTCCTTTCGTTGTGCTCTAATGTTCTGTGTTGGTAATGAAGGAATGATGAGCAGACATGATGAAGGCAGCTCAGAGGATTCACTGAGAATTGTCCCTCAGAGAGCCACGAACTCGTGAAGCAAGTCAGCTTTACTCAGGGTAGTGACAGTGATCTCGTGCCTAATCTCTTCAGCAAAGGATGACCATGTGCTTAGTCATGAATGTGACCAACATCTCACTAAAGTAAAGGAGGACCACGTGCTTAGTCACGATCATGACAACAATCTTCATTAATTTAACTTCCATCCCTTCCCAATCATAGCGTTTGCTCAGGGGTAAACCAGTAGCATTCTAAGCAAGGGAGAAAGCAACAAACAGAGAACGCACAGGTGAAGCTGCATCCATTATCTGTAGTCCCAGCTTTCTGGGATTCCCCTCTCCCACCTTTCCGGGATCTTCCATAACAGCCCACAGCTGTCCCTGGGCCCTGTTTATTACACTCCATTTCCTGCAATGCTAGTCAGGTTACACATTGGAATGTGGGTTAGGGTGTACGTACCCCAGGTTCACTGTTCACGGTTCAGGTCCAGGTGTCCCCAAAGGCCTCACATAAGCAGGGAGTAGATTCTGGAGTTTATGAATGATTCATGATCCAATGCTGAGATTACAGTGTGAGGAGGAGAGAGAGTGGCTAGCGGGCAACCTCACTGCTGTCGCTGCATTTGTGCCTTGACCTTTGCTTGCACCGCGAAATGATGAAAAAGATTTTGTTACTTCCAAATTCTTAAAGAGATCTCATCTAATAGAGCTATAAATAATTTTATGTAGTCTATTAATACTTGCAAACCTGTAAAGTTATGGGAAAGTTATTATAATTAAATTTGGCCAGAATAATATTTGACAACAATCTAATTTTCTAATATATATATTTGTTTGTACAAGCTATCAGTGTCTACACGTGTATATTTGTCTGCTTTTTAAAAAGTCTGCACAGCAGTTTTCTATTATTACCCATTTTTCTTCCCATTTTTCTTCTGCATTTTTGGATCATTTCCTTTTCTATTACGTTTAATAAGAAATGCCAAGGGACAGTTTCAAAACATGTTAGTACAACAGCCAAAACATTTGAAACAATGCATATAGTTGTCTTCATAGTAGTTGTTCAGATTACAAGAGGCAGATATGATAACTTCTAAACCTTATTGGTATAGATATTTGTTCTCACTGAACTGAGAAAGTAGTTGTATGCATAGTCCAATATTTCAAAATACTGGTGGTTTATCAATAAAACCAGAAATTTTGAAAGCTGTTGACTTCAGCATTTTACAACTCAACATGTGAATATAGCTTTACATTTTGTGTCCCATGATAAACTCTTCTGCTGGCCAGTTAAAGCCAAGTTAACCCAAAACCTATATAAAAAATACAAAACTTTTGTGCATAATAAGTTCAGTCAAATATCCTCAGGATTTACCTTAAAACCATGTGCAACGTTTGGTAGAACATTTCTTAGTGTGAAACATAGCGATGAATCTAGGCAATTGCTTGACCAGGTTTCTCTCTGTGAGAACCTGAGATTGTTTTCTCTGTAATTGACTCCTTAGGCACATTGTACATCAAAAATCCCTTTCCTCATTGGCCCCAGAATATGCTTGAACAGAAAATGTGGGACACCACTGAGTATAGAATTTTACAGTACAGGTTCTATTATGTTCTGAGAACTCACCGACCTTAAAGGGCTAAGTCTAAATATTTCCTCTCTTCTTAGCCCTTCTTCTTGGTCTGCAAACTTATGGTATTTACCTTCCAGAAGAGAAGGTTGGTGAAACTACCACTCTATAACACTCATACGTGACCTAAACCTCACTGTCTTTCTTAATATCCAGTGCCTTTGACTTAACATGGAACCAGTTCTTTCCATCAGTCAATGATATTCTTTTCTTTTCTTTTCTGTTCTGTTCTTTTCTTTTCTGTTCTGTTCTGTTCTGTTCTTTGGTACAGGCTCTCACTCTGGGCTCACAGCGATTGTCCTGCTTCTACCTCACAAGTGCTGGGATTACAGGCACGCACCACCACGCCTGGACTAATCATTCACATTATGATACATTCCTATACCATGTGATGTAAAAGACAGTTGCAGATTTTTACACAGAAATGAAGAAATCTAATGTACAAAATTGTAGCAGGTCGATCCTATGGCATATAACCTTGGCTTTTATTCACTTTCATTACCCTATTTTTTAAAACATTTACTTAAGAGAGAATATAGCAATAATTGAAACTATATTAGAAGTAGCACATTTCTAAAAACCAGAATGACAGGCATTCCAAGCACGATATTAGGATTACGCGTGTTTATCTTCAGCGTGAAAAACCTGTTGCAGATTCTAAGGAAGACTGTTTAACTCATCCCGTGTACACAAGTGCATTGTTATGCCCCTGCCCAATTTCCAAAAGTTTCTGCTTTCTATCTCTTTCTTGTTTTGCACTTAAGTTCTTCATTTCCATTTAGCTGTATTTCCAGTTTTATTTCTTCCTTTGAGTTCCAACCCTAAGGAGACTGCACAGTATTTATACAGGTAGGTCTTGTTTATTTCACTTATGAGTATTGTTCATGATGCATACACTTGTATAGGAAGGTTATGGACCTTATCATTCTTTGTAGCTGAGTGATACTGCATTGTATAAAAACATGACATCTTTTTCAACCATTCTTCAGGTGAAAGACATTTTGGTTGTTTCAAATATACAGATAACACAAATTGTGATGCTATAAACATAGGAGCACAAACATCACTATGATATGATGTTTTCAGCTCTTCTGAGAAAATTTTCAGTCGGGACATAGCTGGATTGAGTGAGATGTACCGTGCAAGTTTTTTAAGGAGTTTCTGCACTGATTTCCATAATGATTGCAACAGTCTGCATTCCCACCAGCAGTGGAAACATGTTCCTTTATCCCCACAGCCTCTCCAACATTTGTTGTTGTTCAATTTCTTTATGATAGCCATTATTTCTTGAGTGAGATGTTACCTAAGTGTTGTTTTAATTTTGATTTCAGAGTTCACTAGCAATGTGGAACATTTCTTGATGTATTTAGATGTTTCTAGTATTTCTTCCAGTGAGAAGCGTGTATTCATTTTGGAGGCTGATCTGGATTGGGTCTTTGAATTTTGGGACCCTAATAGTTTTTAGTTCTTTATAAATTCTAGATAGAAGGCCTTCGTATGAATGCTTGTTAGTTGAAATTTGTACAAAATTTGAGCATTGTCTTTTCACTCATTGTTATTTTTTTGATGTTCAAGAACTTCTCAGAGAAGAGGTCCCAGTTTTTAATTATTTCAAGTTTTAAATATGCAAATTAAATTTTGTCAATGAACTGCTTGCCTATCCCAATGTCCTCCAGATTTCCTCTTACTTTCTCCTCAGGAGATTTAGTGTTTCCATTTTAGTATTTAGATCTTTAATCCATTTTAACTTTAGTTTAGTGGATGATGATTTCAGTGGTTGATACAATGTGTCAACTCGGCTGAATGACTCAGCAGTCTGGTTCCCTGTTGGTGGGAGCCCCACTCTGAAGTACAATTTGTTCCTCCCTGGAGCATGACCCGGGCCTGCCTAGGATATGGTTGCCTCCTCCCTAGAGCAGATCAAGGGCCTATCCTGGGGTATGATTGGTTCCACCCTAGGCCAAAATGGGCCCACGTCAGAATGAGCACAGACAGACTGTTTAAAGGACTGAGACTGAGTCAACACTTCACTTCATCAGAGAAGCTTCAGTCTTCGCATTCACACTGGACTTCATCGGCTTGCAGCACAGACTCTTCGGCCTCCAGCTTGTATCTTTCACCGTCCGTCACAGACTCTTCAGCGGGCATTACAGATACTTAAGTCTTCCATTGCAGACCCATCAGCTGACAGATAGAGAACTTACACGGAGTGCTGCTGTGAAGTCCAGACCTCGGGATTGAATTCTTCAGTCTGGAGTGTGCAGACGACCTGTGCACGCTTCCTCATCTGGCTCTGTGGCTGACTATCGTAAGACAATCTTATAATTCCTTATAGATTGCATATTTTGTGTTAATATCTATTCCTTATATCTAGTCCGTTCCTCTAAGTAAAACCTTGACCAATGCAGTAATAGACTAGGGTTCATACTTAATTTACAACATGTAGAGATCCCATTTGCTCAGCATCGTTTGTTAATGAGGCTATCTTTCTTCACTGCACATTCGTCCACTTACGCAGACGGAAGTTGGCTGAGAGCGTCTGCGCTTGCTCCTGCATCTTCTAATCTATTTCATTGATCTACACTTCTGTTTCTCCAAATACCGTGATGATTTTATCACAGTGATTTTGTAGTGTAATTTAAAGTCAGGAGTTGCAATGCCTCCCACATTGTATTTATTTGCCAGGATAGTATTCGCTATTCTAGATCTTTCTCATTACAAATAAATAATAGGGATGATTTTTCTACATTAAAGAGGTATGCTGATGGTATCTTGATAGGACTTGCATTAAATCTTTATAACAATTTTATGAGAATAGCCCTCACCATAATGTTAGTTCGTCCTGTCAAGGAGCAGGGATTGTGTTTTCAGATTCTAAAATACGCTATGATCTCTTTTTTTCAGAGTACTGTAGTTTTCATTGAATGCATCCTTGAATTCTTTAGTTAGATTAATACCTAAGTATTTCATTTTCTTCAATGCTATCATAAAAGTTATTGATTCTCTATTTTATCTCTTCGTGTGGATAAGAACTACTATAAGGATATCAATAGAACTCTACAGCAAAAATCATCTTTACATGAATCATCATAACCGAGATAGTCCTTTCACATGAGAACTTGCTCTCTGCCCGTGTCTCAATTACCCTTACAATGTGTGCACTTCGATTTCCTTTACTATGTGCTAGGGTTTGTTTCAACTCCCATTTCCTATTTTGCCTGAAACTTCCTACAACGTTGTGCGATGTACAGTTAGAAAAAATAAATTATCAGTAAAATAAAATATCAAAGATGTTATAAGTGTGTAGAATGAATATCAGCCTTTTTATTTTACCTTTTATTGGCTCCCAAAATGTACAAGATTACATCAGAAATTAACAAAAAAACAAACTTTCTGAATGTCATTATAATCTATAGAAAAGTCTGCCACAAAACCTCTGCTTCACCTGCCACATTTAACACACATTTCACTGTGAAAACTGCATGCTACATACTCAAATGTCACTTACATGAATTGTTACATTTTATGAGTCGGTGCCAAAATAAACAATTAGAGGACCCTTATATATGCAGTTTCAGAGGACTCACTGAGTTCTCGCCCCAAGTGAGCCCAGAGCTGCAGCATTCTCTTCTTTTTATTCAAGGTAAATAAATAAATAAACCAGCTAAGGAATGTGTTTCTATACTTTAGTGAATACAGAATACAAATCGCCATCCTTTTGCATATGCCAATCATTAAACTCGCACAAATGCTGCTGGATAACCCTTCAAGGAGGAGAGGAGGCAGTCACTGACATCACAGGCAAGGGAACACATAACGGCCCCAGCAGGACAAGCCCCTGTCCTCAACATTCAGTCCCAGCTTTGCAGGACTCCCACTTAACAGAAAGCAGCGCTCCCAGGGCTCTCCCCACTGCTTTCCACTTCCAGGGATATATATCCGCCTTTGGCCTTGTCTCTGTTACTCTAGTGGGTATTGCCTATTGTGTTCTTGTCATAACTTACAGAGTATAATTGATGCCGTTTTGCTTCTTTTGTTCTCACATTAGGCCTTGGTGACGCCACTCCTACCAGTTCTCCTGTCACTCAAAAGTGTGCTGAATATACTTTGTGTGTGGTTTGGTGGCTTGAAATATTTTATTTGCCCTCATGTACATAATGTTTTATAATTTCCATTACCAGTGTTCTGCCCTATTTTATCTATGGTATTTTACATTAGTTATTTTGTTTTTAGATATCAAGATAATTATTCCACTCATTTTAAGCACTGAGTAAAATACAAGAATTGTCCATTACACTGTGTTTTCACAAACGTCATGGAAAATGATTATATTACAACTTCAATGGCACTGTCAGCTAAGGAGATACCATAATTGCTTTATAACTCGGGAGCAACATCTATTCTGCCTTTTGATTTTTTCGTAGAGCACTAGCACCTGTGGGAGTTCAGCTTCAGGTTACCCTAACATTATTCCACCATGGTAACATGTTGACATTGTTACTACCAATTTTATTTCCTTTCCCATATTTGAGAGCCATGTTATATCTTTCTGAAATTCAAAGTTTGATCTATATCATTCTCTGTTTTGAAAGTGTAATAACATTTTATTCAGAATTTCTCTTTTTAGGGCCAACCAAATAGCTCAGTGGATTAAAGCACATGCAAGCAAGAGCAGGAGCCAGGGGATTGAAGGCCAGGTGGGCCATGCCAGCCATGTACCTGGGGGATGCTGAGATGACAATTGAGACTGGGTGTGGTGGTGTGTGCACACAATCACAGTGCTTGGGAGGCTGTAAAGAGGCAGATCACTACAAGTTGGGTCAAGCAGGGAGACCTTAAACACCCTGTATACACTTCCCTAAAGTACAAAAAAAAAAAAACAGAAAAAAAAAATTTCTCTGTTCCTAGGTAGAGCTCCTACACCTGTCAAATTGCACTCTCTTAACGAATATAACCTCAACTGGAATTCAGGAAACAACCTGTTAAATGCAATATTCTTATTAGCTTAGAAGATGGGAGCTACAAATCTCTTCACAGTATCATTTTGTTTATTTCTATGAAAATAAAAATCTGGTTTCTGAGTTCCATGGCAAGTTTCTAAATAGAAAACAAAAGTCCTCCCACCAACAACATGTTAAATTTTATGCCACAATTTGAATATACTTTGGAAATGCATTGCTTGAAGCTACATCAGCCATGACATACTGCAATATATTCAAGACATGTATTCAGATGTTGAGTAAATTGGCTGACAATTACCCTAAAATCTTGCAAACCATGAATGGATAGCAGCCACATTATCAGTACTTTTTTTTCTTTGTTATTAGATTTCTAATGAAACCACATTGAAATTTGTTTCTTTGTTTTGTTTTGTTTTGTTTTTTGTTTTTTGCCAACATCATTTTTTTAAATTTTTTTTATTGTTTAAATTTAACACGGGTTATATTACATATTTTCATCATCAGATCAGTTTAGATTAATACATATAGGTATATAAGATTGATCAAACAATTAAACATTAACCCTTCTAAATCAACATTATTTTTTTTTCTTTTCCCCTTTCTTTTCTTTGAAAGTTGACATATTGCATATTGTCCTCACAATCGTTC
>PVJA010055166.1:0-11293 GCA_004027025.1 Myocastor coypus | reverse complement strand
CTTCCTTCCTTCCTTCCTTCCTTCCTTTCTTTCTTTCTTTTTGTATTTGCTACAGCGTCTATAGGGTCTCACTATACAGACTGAACTCGTAGTGTTCCTCCTGCTGTCAGCCTCCTAAGTGCTGGGATTACAGGCATGCACCACCACGCCCAGTTTCAGTTGCTATCTCAGCATGCCCTGTGGCAGGGCTGGCATAGCACACTGGGGGTCAAACCCCAGTCCCTGCATCTGCCTAAGCAGGCGCTTTAACCCACGGAGTTATCTGGCAGGCCCTTGGGCTTTTCTTCTGATGGCTGCTACAGTCACCTGATGGCTCAGCTAAGGCTGGGGAGTCTGAAATGGTCTCACTCATAGCCAGATGCACTGGTGTGCATCAAAAATTTCAGCAGTCTGGCAGGCTAAGTCAGGGAGATTTCCCATCCTGGGAAATATTTTGACTTAGCAGAACCCTGTCTCAGAGTAAAGACAAAATTTGAAAATGGCTGGCGATGTAGCTCAGCGTAAAGGCCCTGGGTTCAATCCTCATTACTCTTAATAATGCCAGTGGTGATTGATAATGTCTTATTCATATGTCTGACATTTGGTGCTAGCTGTTGGATGGACCATAACTCTCAAACAGGCTACTCTGGTCCTCCTCCTGTGCTGGCAGTGGCCTAAGAAGATGAGAAAAGAAATTGAGAAATGTCCTTTAGAGGCTTAAACTCAGTAATCCCACTGTGTCATTTCTGCTACATCCTCTAGGGCAAAACAAGTTACAAGGCCAGCTGTGATAGAAGCATCAAAGAATTTGTAGTCATTTTCAATCTATCACACTCTGGGTGATCTTGGCCTCATCCACAGTGACGACTACAGGGAAGGGCAGTGTCGTGGATTTCTAACTGGTGGTCAGTTTATCACACTTAGCTGAACTGAACTAGCAAGGTTTGGTTTTTTGTTTGTTTGTTTTGGTGGTACTGGGGATTGAACTCAGGACCAGGCAAGCACTTACTGTACTGAGCTAGCTCTCTGGCCTGTCTAGCATGGTTCTGGATGTGGGAGAACCTGAAGATTATTGCCGGCAGCATGAAAGGGAGAACAAGAGTTGTTGGAAAGCTGGGCAACTTTGTCATGCTGTCTCTCCTGGTGAACTCAGCTGTTCTTTTTGGAGGAGGAGCTTGGGACTTTTGTTGTTGCTGAAAATGGCTACAGTTCATTTTAGAGGAGCTGTGGTTCTCATCTTGAGCATCTCTTCCTGGCTCAGGGGGAAAGATGGCGCACTGCTCAGCCTCATGGAGAAGCTTGTTGTGTTGGCTTTCCTGGTGGGAACTTAGCTTTTCTCATTGCTGGAGGATCTTGGAAACTTCCTGTTGCTAAGGCTGGCTGTTGAACCTTTGGAGGAGCTCTGGTGCTTACCTTGAGCATTTCTTCCTGGCTGCAGTTCAGATCCCTCAGTCTACTAGCACAGATCTTTCATCCTGCTGGCATAGACTTCCTAGATTCCATCCCTGACCTTTGGGTCTTTCCAGCACAGATCCATGAAGCAGACCTCCATGAGACTTTTATCATGGGTTCTAGGCCTCTAGCTAGACTTGTGGGAGGCAGTGTTACGAGCTCTAAGTTTTCAGCTGGACTCATGTAGGATATTGGGATCTAGGCCCTCAGCTAGATTCTTGGGCCTTTAGTGGGTGGACAGATTTCCTGCACTCCCTGTACATGATTCTTTGGGTGATTCATTGTAAAGCAATATTTTAAAAATATGTATTGTATTATATTGGTACCCTTGCAAAACTCCCAAACTATGACAGGCAGATTTTTATTTTTAGGATATTTAGGAGATAAAATTGAGGAAGCCCAGGGATTGTTCTCAAACAAGGAAGAAAAGTTACAAGCATTCCTCCTTGATTTAGCTGATGGACAAATAGTGTGCTCAGTATTTAAAGAAAAAAGAGGAGGAACAGGTTTAGAAGAAAGAGGATGTTTCCAATGTGAGTCATGTCAAGAGAGATGTGTCTCTCCACCAGTCAAGTGGAGACAGGTGGATATGCAGGTATGGCTTAGAAAGTTCTCTGGCTAGAGATACCAGTTTGGGAGTAGCAGATGCCACAAGTCACAAGCATCTCTCAAGGGAGCTCCATCCCACAAGAGGAACATCTTCAGAGTGGGAATCTAGCAAATCAGCCTATAGCTGTACTGTGCCTAGCCCAGGGTCCCAGCACAGAGCAATAGGTCTATCCTCATTATAGGGAAGAGGGAAGTTTGTAGCCAGAGCCTTTAGTTCTGAACTAGTATCACTGTTGCAAGGGGCATAGGAGTTGAGCTCAGCTCCTGTCAGGAAACGTATCTCCCTACAACAGGCCACTAACTCAGAATAAAACCATTGCATCATCAAGGGGGAAGCCTCGACAAGGAATGGTTTAAAGGTCCCTCCCTGAGGTGGACCATAGATCCAGTGGCCAGCACTGACACTCTTGCAAGGCAAACTTCTCCAGCCGCCTCTATCCTGCTCAGGCACCTAAATTTCAGAAACTGCACAAGTCTTCATTTATGGCAGCATGGGGATTCTGCCACAGGAAGGGATGCAAACGCAGTATTGATTAGGATCTCATTCACTCATTCACTCACTCACTCATTCACCAATTCAGGGAATATTCAAGAACCTAGTGTTGTCCCCCAGGAATACAGAAAAGAATAGACTTTCGTCTGGAAGCAATGTGACCGTAGCTGTAAAATCTCTCTCCGTCTTGGGGTTGCTGTTAGTTTTGGAAGCTCTCTTCCATTTGGATCTAAGAAGGTGCTGAGGGGTCAGCTCGCTGTTGTGCTGGGTTGTTATGGTTTGATGAAAGAATGAATGTAAGGAAGAGGGAAGTAGGGTACAGAAGGCACCTACAGGAGGGATCTCTGTTTGGCTAGAATCAGGACCCCACCCCCACCCCTTTCCTGGGAGAATAATAATTAAAAGATGACATTTACCAAGCACTTTCTCCATGGTTACTAGGCTCTCTGCTTTCCTTAGATTATGGAGATTCTTTAGACAAGTAGTCCTGAGTACATTCTTTCTCTTCTCTGAACCTTACCAATACATTGTTACATTAAAAAAGCCATACAAGAGGGGCCGAGGGATCGAGCTCAGGGGCGAGCGGAACTTAAGGTTTGAGCCACCAAGGACGCCCGGAGGTTTTTCTCCACTACTCTTCCCCTAGCGACGCGCGGCCCGTTGCTAGGGGCCGGGCGCGGGAAGCAGTGAGGGCTGTGGATTCCCTCCTGCTCCGCGCCTGGGTGGGACTCCCCGCCAGACCCACCACTCGCAGGTAGGTATGGAGCTCCGGGTGGTAGGAAAGGGCGCCGCGGAGAGGCGCGATCGTTCGCGCAACCCGCGGAGAGGCGCGATCGTTCGCGCAACCTGGGCCGCAGCCATCCACCTGCCCAAAGCAGCCAAGGGGGTTCATAGGATTAGCGTTGGACTGAGTAGCCCAAGGTTTTCACCTTGGGAAAAATCCACCTCGCTCACAGAGACATCAAACAGAAGGCTTTAGCGGTTTACGTAAGGGTCAGGGAGAGTTTGTGCTCTGAAGAGCTAGGATGGAAAAACTACATATACTTGTCTTCAGCCTTGGAAGTTCTGACGTAGGCATAACTATTTCAAAATTAAAATAAATGAATAAGTAAAAAGGCCTAGGATGTAAGTCAAAGTGAAGGCCCTATCAGTGCTGTCGGACCTGTGGCAAGCATGCCACAGCTGGCTGTGTACCACTGAGAGCTCTACGAGGTTCGCCATCACTGCTAGGTTCAATCTACCGTACCACGCTAAAATGAGTAAGGAAATTGCCTTTTTCTCAAAATCAGTAAACTCTGAAGTAAGCAGTAAATTCTGAAGATTTTTGATTAGCCTAAGTAAAATAAAAATAAAAATGTTTAATGATGAAATTAAATATATTTTCATGTTTAAAAAGATGTAGTGTGGCCTAGAGCACCTGCCTAGGCAACTGCAGGGACCGATGTTCAATCCCTGGCACCACAAGCTGCACTGCCCTCACCCCCAGGGCATGCTGAGCTGGCCTTAATGTACGTACATATATATATGCATACATACATACATACATACATAAATTTATTATAAAAATAAATAAAAATAAAAAGATGTAGTGGGCTGGAGAGACAGCTCAATGGCATAAGCACCTGCCTGGCATGCACAAGGTCCTGAGATTGATCCCTGTGCACTGCAAAAAAAAAAAAAAAAAAAGTACAAGTAACAGTACGGTGTACTTTCATTGTTGAGAATATGAATTGTTTCAGGATTTTATGAACTATTTTCTTTGTAAAGAAAACCTATACTTAACAATATTTGTAATTAAGCAGAGTTCTAATTTACTGTGTAAATGTCTGTTTAGTGCTAACATATGCTTAGACAGAGAAGAGATTAACTTGAGCATCTTTTCACTAATTACAGAGATTAGGAAGTGGCTGCCTGCGACATTTTTTCAAAGGATAAACATTACAAGTCATTGAATACGGCAACTCACCAAGAAGATCCTATTGCTTTGAGGGTAAGTGATTCTAAAAGTTACCTTTTCTCTAGAATATGCTATTAATACTCTTTACTTGGGAAGTATAACTCTCGGAGGATGCTGGCTAAGAATCCAATCAGTTTTAAGCACAGCCAGTCCATTTATAGCATCTGCAATTTCCAATGACCTAGATCTATGGATATCATGTTTTTATAGTTTGATGGCAGTTGAAAATGGGTTAGGTTGGCAGGCAGGAAGCTTTACACTCTCTGTCCATAAACACAACATCCCAAGTATCTTGAAACTACTCTGGAACTTCCTTTTGGCACATCTTATAGCCTATTATAGAGAATCCTAATATATTTGAATTGGGTTGTTAGAGTCACTACTTTACAAAAAACATTTTTGTACTGCTCAAGCCACTTGCAATACAGTGATAAAGTCTTCTTCCTTATGAAGCATATATTCTACTAAAAATCCTTTAGGGTCTTTTGTCTTAGTTAATTTTTAGTACTAGGGATTGAACCCAGACCTCCCACATGCTAGGCCAGTACTCTGCCATTGAGCTACATCCTCAGCCTTTTTTAACACAGAGTCTTATTATGTTGTCCATGTTGACTTCAAACTTGTGGTTCTTCTGAGTAGTGCACTAGGTTTGAATTAAACAGAAACTGAGACCAGAACGGATTAGAATTTAGTGAGCGTTTATTAGCTGGTCCAGTGGCTGACCTGGTCAGCGAACTTCACACAGGGAAGCCCCAACCAGCTGGACCTGTCCTTTATACTAGTCTTTTATAGAACAAAATCACAGCCTGGTCGAACAGCTGCAAGCTGTGGGCTAAGGGAATTTCACAGCTTGGTGATAAGGGAAACTTGCTCCGTGTGACTTGTTAAACAAACTGTTTTTACAAGGTTACAAACTATTATCTATGGACTTTAGGCATTACCTAACTCTAAGTTCACACAATGCTAGCCATTAACATTTCAAACAAGGGATGAAACAACAAAGGGGGCACTAGCTGGAATAGCTGTTACTTCAAGCTATTTCTCGAGGACCTTTGGGGTGGGGATACTACTGTGAGGCAGATAACAGGAAGCCATTCCTGGCGAAGACAGAGTTTCTCTTAGAAAATTTTCACCAGAACAGGAAACTCTTTGTACAGTTAACCCATTTCAAGTAGCTGGGGAGGAGGAGACCCAGAGTGCAGACTACAGCTACTTGGGGAGGAGGAGATGCCCAAGTTGATGAGGCAGAGCTGGGGCCAAGCCTGATCTCTTGATGCTACAGCCATTGTTCCTGCCACTGCCTCGTTCGTTCCTTCTTCTGTACTACTTAGCTATTACTGTCAGAAGGTTGGTTCTGACAACTCAGAATTCTTCTGGAAAACTGTGAGTGATCATGATATGATTGAGAATATTTATGTGGCTAATTTTAGCTGCTGTTCTCCCTGTAGACAGCTCTTCCTAGAACTAGGCTTCTTCAGTCCATAAGCAATCAGAACATTATGGAGAACCCCAGGAGACACAGGGACTGGGCACTCTCACTGCCCTGTTTGCTTCCTGCAGCCTTCCAGCATCCCACAGAATAACTAGCTATAGAGGACACAGGACCTAAAGTGGCCGAGACTGGGCCCTGTCAGTTTCCTTCAGTGTCAGCGTATTGTTATGCTGGCCCATATTTTCAGGTGTCTGTCTCTTTTTCTCTGTTTCACCGCAAAGTAGATTCTCAGGTGTTAATTAGGTACTTAGGAAGTGATTCCAGAGATGATTGCCTTTGAATGTGTAATTTGTTTTCTTTCTTTTTCTAGCTTTATTTTTTTTTCTAGGTTTGTTATTGATGGGAACAATGCAAGTAAATCTGGGAAACAATCATTTTTTATTCTAATATAGATTATTTAGTATTAACATGATTTTAATTTCTAGGTCAGTGGTTCTCAAATTTTCCTATCTTAATATTTATAATAAACCTCTTGCATGTTAAGTACTATAATTGTATGATAAATAAACTTTACAAGCAATTTAGTTGGGAAGAATTGTAGTGCATTTTTCTGAGCTCTTACCTGTTTGGCTTGAACAGAGGACAAGATTCTCTCTGTTGCATTAGATGCTTCAGACTGAGAAATCAGGCTTCCCACAGAGATGCAGGTGGAAACCGGAGAAGCTGGGTCTCCCTGAAGACTCAGGAATCCCTCCTGGCCCTTAGGAGGTACTTTGAGAACTGCTGGTTTCTGTCATTGCCTTCATTGCTTCTATTGTATCATTATCTTTTTTTAAAATTTCTTTTTTATTTTTATTTTATTTATTCATTTTATATTTTTTAGGGAAGGGTCTACAGGGTGTTCAGGGTCTCACTACTAGATTGGACCCATAGTGATCCGCCTGTTTAGAGCCTTCCAAGAGCTGGGATTACAGGCTCCACCATGGTCAGTCTCAACTGCCATTTCAGCATGCACGTTGGGGAGGAGGGGATATGGCAGGCCCAGGGATGGAACGCCCAGCCCCTGCGCCTGCTTAGAGGCGCTTTAATCCGCTGAGCTATTTGGCTGGCACTTAGTGTCATTATCCCTGGTGTCTCATTCTTATTACAGAGTAACCTCATGATCTTGGTATGCTGAGTTAGAGAAGCGCCATGATAAAATTACTTCATGTAATACAGCAAGCAAAAAAGGTCTAATGTATTACTTATTTTTAATTCCATGTTCGCTTGGGATTTATTTTATTGTGATAGAGTACATATGCCATACAACTTGCTACTGGTGACCTTTAGTGCATAGACTTGGTATGTGCACTCGTCACCAGCTATCCAGTTCCAGGACACTTTCATTATCCCCAAAGGAAACTGCCTATTGAGTAGCAGGGTGCTTCTCATGCTCACTTCACCTCTGCTGTTGGTGGCTCTAGTCTGCTTTCTGTCACTACACGTCTGTGAACTGTGTAGATATGTCCTATATGCGGAGTCACCCATTACATAGCCTTCTATGGCTGGCTTTTCCAAGTGTGCTCCTGTGGAGTGAACCCAGGGCTTTCACACTGAACTCCATCCCCAGAACTTTTTAGTTTCTGCTCTGACGCAGGCTCTCACTGAGTTGCCAGCAGGGCTCAAACTTGAAATCCTCCTGCCTCATCTTCCCAGAGCACTGGGATTGCAGGTGTGTGCCACTCACCTGGGTTAGAGTTTAAAGCCTGAAACTTAGGAGCTTCACCCATGCTGTAGACATTCACTGACTGGGGTTGCACCTGTTGGCTGTGACAAGCAGTATTTTTTTATTTTTTGTCTTTTTGAGACAGGGTCTCACTTTGCACTTCAGGCTAGCCTTGAGCTCACTTTTTGGAGCCTGGGCTGGTCTCAAAATCACACCAATCCTCTTGCCTCAGCCTCCCAAGTACATAAGCAGTATTTTAAAGAACACTTATGTGCAAGGTTTTATTTGAGCCCCTGTTTTTTTTGGCTATATCACCAGGAGTGAAATGGCTAAGTCTCAGAGTAATTTTCTATTTAACTTACTGAGGAATTTCTTAGTACTACTTTCACATTTTTAAAGATTTTATTTTTAACTAATACATAAAAACAAAATTTGGGGGCCCAGTGGGATGGCTCAGTGGTCTAAAGTGCCTGCTTGGGGAAGTTTGGGTGGCTTCAGGGACCGCGGTTTGATCCCTGGCACCACATGCTGCACCAGCCCTGCCCTCGGGGCAGGCTGAGGTGGCCATAAAAATGAGTGAATAAACAAACAAAGGTTCTGAAACAAGAATAAAAATAATAAATAAAATAGAAAATTCTTTAAAAAAAACCCAAAATTTGTACATATTAGTGAGGTACCATGTAATGTTTCAACATAGGTATACTTTGTGTAACATTGAAACAAATTTAAATATAGTTCTTACTTATTTATATTTGGTGTGGGACTGGGGATTTGGCTCAGCGGTAGAATGCTTTGCCTAACAAGCTGGAAGCCCTGGGTTCGGTCCTTGACACCAAAAGAATAAAACCTCCTATTTATATTTGGTGTTTTTTTTTTTTTTTTTTCTGTGCTTAGGATAGGGTCTACAGGGTCTCACTACGTACACTGGATCTCAGTGATTCTCTTGTTTTCAGCCTCCATGCCCAGTCTCCATTGCTGTCTCAGCGCACCCTGCAGGCGAGGCCAGCATGGCATTCCAGGGGTCAAACACCAGCCACTGCGCTCTGCCTAAGCAGGCACTTTAGTCAGTTGAGCTATCAGGCTGGCCCTTATATTTTGGTTTTTTGAGACACAGTTTCACTATATGGTTTAGGCTGGAGTTGAACCCACTGTGTAGCCTAGGCTGGCCTCAAACTTATGACGATCCTTCTGCCTCAGCCTCCTGAGTGCTGGGACTATAGGTGTATACCATCATGCCTGGCTGATTCTTTTTTTTGTGGGATGGGGGTTTGAACTCATGACCTTGCACTTGCCAGGCAAGTGCCCTGTGGCCCTGAGCTATCTCCCAGCCCCTGACTAACTCTTAACATTTTTAAAAATTAGTTTTGTTTTTATTAATCCACTATTGTTTTACTGGCAGCTGCTATCCCAAGACCATAAGAGTAAAGCAGGGAGAAGAAAAGCAAATGCATAACATTAGTTTTAAATTTTTTGGCATGGCCATGCCTCACTGCTGTGCCTAGCAAACTTAACTGTGTTGTGTCTTTTTACCCAACAGAGAACACAACTTCAGCAACAGCAAGGAACGCTGCTAACCCACTGCCTATGGGAAGGAGTCTTCAGAAGATTTCTTGTTGCTTCTGTGCTTCGATGGGGAAACTGCAGAGCAAACTCAAACACAGCACTTATAGATACAGGTACAGCAGGGTTTTCCTGGGGCCTCCGATTTTATTATGTCCTGATACAACTCTGTATGAACTGAAGGGAAAGCCCAGTGTGAGTGTTGGTGCTTTTCTCCAGTTTGGTCTGTTTTCTTTTAGACAAGAGCCTCTCACTTTAGTAGTTGATATCTGTACCCATACCTGGAGGGCCTTGCATCTTGGGAGTTAGTTTCAGGGTCAGCCAAGACCCCTGGCTTCAGGGTCACCCTTTATCACATTTAAATCACTCAGTTATCCTGAGCATTTTCAGAATAATAAGTACCATTTCCAGCAGTGGCAGCAGGTCTCGATTTTCTTTTCTCCTCAGCCTGACCTGACTCGCTACCATCATCCACATTCCTCTTATTGCTCTTCTGTCCACTCCAAGGCATTGGGCATCTCACTGTCCAGTCTTTTTTAGCAGGCCTGATGGAATTATAGAAGAGAGAACACAAACTAAAAACTTCCAAGAGTATAGCCCTGCTCACGAGGATGCTGTTTTCGTCATTGCTGCTCTGAACTCAGAACTTTGTGTCTCTGGAGGAAAAGATAAGGTGAGGGCTGTAGTATTTCCCAGGAATCCACCTCATTACAGGAATATTTTGAGGGGGAAATCTTGGTTTGTTTATGTGGAAGGAACAGGACTGAATAGTGTAGCAGTGTAGACTCTTGTTCCCCAAGGTTGGGAATCTAACCTAGCACCTGGGGCACCCAGGCAGGTACTGTTATCACTGAGCTACATCCCCAGATCACAAGATGGATTTAAAGTTAGAAGGACTGGGCCTGAATCCCTGCTCTGCCTCTTCCTATTACTGTAGGCAAGTGTTTAAGTGGTCTAGTTTCAGCTTTCTTAGTGGTTAAGTGGAGATGATAAACCCAACCTACTTAGTGGTGTAGATTCAGTGGGAGAATGCAGGTAAGATCCCTAATCCTATGCCCTCCCTCCTCTATGCTTTCTCCAAATGGCAAGTATTATCCCAACCAACCCAATTTTGTTACTACAGACTGACACAGGAATCAGCAAAAGGAATTTTCTAGTAGCTTTCTTTCTGCCCCTCTTTTGCTATGTGTCATGACTCTTCTCTCCTGTGCTTCTGCCTTTGCTCCCATGGTCACTGTTTTTTTTTTTTTTTTTTTTGTATTTTTAGGGAAGGGTCTACAGGATGTTTAGGGTTTCACTACTGGATCAGACTAGGAGTGATCCTCCTGTTTACAGCCTCCCAAGAGCTGGGATTACTGGCATGTGCTACCACACCCAGTGTCAATTGCTGTCTCAGTGCACCCTGGGAGTGGGGCCACCCCTGTACCTGCTTACAGGCACTTTAATCTGCTTTAATCTGCTGAGCTATTTGGCCAGCCCTTCTACAGTAGCTTTGGATCCGCCTGCCTTCTCTCCTTCCAGGGGGTGCCATCAGAGCGCTCCCTGCAGGCTCCTGACAGCAATGGTGCTGACTTTCCATGTTGGATAACATTAATAATGCTTCTCATTTTAAGTAGCCTTTTAGAATCTTCAAATTTCACTTGCATATTTCATTTCCCTGGTTTTAAGATGCCTCTATTTTCAAATTTTAACATGCTGAGATCAGGATGCATCTAAGTGTCATAACTTACATGACAGCATTTTTGTCTTAAAATCTGCATCATCTTAAATGTGAGAAATTGTACATATCTCTCACCCACCTGTGAGGAGTAAACAAGGCAAGGGTTATCTTTCCCACTTTGCAGATTAAAAAACTGGTTTCCAGGGGCTGTATCCACTGTAGTTATGCGCTCTTACTCTCTAGCAATAAACCATTGAGACTGAGCCAGAAAATGTGTTCACTGTCCCTTTTAGAAATACTTAGAGTAAAACATGAAAGTATATACCTGGCAAAGGAGAAACAAGAAAATATTAAAAATGATTCTCTGGTATTTGAAATTATGGGTCAGGTTTTTTAAAGCCAAAAATACCATCTTTTGAAAAATGATGCAAAAAAAAAAAAAAAAA
>PVJA010055165.1:0-11280 GCA_004027025.1 Myocastor coypus | reverse complement strand
AATTTCCAAATATCTGTGTCAAAATTGTGTAACTGCTTATATCACATTGTATGGAAAGTTATTAGAATATCAATGATGGTCAGAAAATATCATTTACAAGCTAAGTCAAAGATATTTGATACTCAGAAAGCCAGTGATGATAAGCCCAGTACCTATGTTATAGAGTAATAATATCACAAAGCTTTTCTGCTGGAGGGTTAAGAATGTAAGTTAACAGACAGAAAATTGGAGAAAAAGAAGGGCTATAAGGATAGCCAATATTTCGGACCTAGCCCTTCAAGGTCAATAAAGACCCAGGATATAATAGAACCTGTGCTGTAATATCCTATAACTCAGAGGTGTCCCAAATTTCCTGGTCAAGGAGATTATGGGACCTCAGAGGAAAGGGATGAATGAACTGCGCAGTACGTCTAAGGAGAGTCACCCAGAGAAAAACATTCTCTCAGGCTTTCACAGAAAGCAAAATGGCCAATCAATGGCCGTGACTCGTCCCGAAGGCTGACACTAACAACAGTTCTACAAAGTACTGTCTATGGTCTCAAACTTAATCCTGAGGGGATTTGACCCTGGAAGATACAAAAAAAAAAAAATGAATGTTTAGTTATACAGGCCTTGGTTCGACTTGCCCTTGACCACCCAGCAAGAAAAAAAAATCCTTAATTACAATGCATGGAACGCAGAGCCAGATTGGTGAGATGAGCTTTAGGAGGCTTATATTCAATAGCAGCTTCCAACATCACAAGCTTCACTGGTGGCACACTGCAATTGCAAAACCTTTGACTGTGTATGTATCTGCTTCCTCTTAGTCCAAAGAGAAGTATATTCTTTCCTGCTTTTTTTTTCTTTCTTTCTTTCTTTTTTCTATGCAACATTAATAGGGAGGTGGGGCATGCCCACTCACTGCACTCTATAGAATGATTGTGAGGACAATATGCAATATGTCAACTTTCAAAGAAAAAAAGGGGGAAAAGAAAAAAAAAAGTAATGTGACATGGAAATTTAAAGCAGGTTCTTGTTGGTGCAATGCACAAATTAGTTATATATGGGCATGGTAGTTTTCCATCTTCCACTGTCTCTGCTGTAGCTTATACGAAAGAATTGTTCCGTTAACTGAATACCACTGTGTAATTGCACAAGAAATGTTCTGTTTTGTTGATGTTCTGAATGCTTCTAAGTAAATACAATCTTTTATAAAAAATAATAAGGGCTAAGTTTCATTTCTGGACTTACAATTCTATTGAACTATCCTAGATATCAATATTGTTATATCAGTGCCATTTTAAAGTTAACATATATTAGCATATATTAATGGGATTTAGTGTGATATTTCCACACATGCGTATAGTGTGCAGCAATCAGATCCAACCACCCCTCCTACACCTTCCTAATTTGTTATCTCTAATAATAACTATTCTATTTTCATGTGGACTGCTTTTAGCTGTTGCATATTAGGGAGAACATATTTTTATTTATTTATTTATTTATTGTCTTTTCGAGACAGGGTTTCATTATGCAGTTCAGGCTGGCCTTGAGCTCACTTTTGCAGCAGTCCAGGCTAGTCTTGAACTCACACCAATCCTCCTGCCTCAGCCTCCCAAGTACTGGAATTATAGGCATGCGCCACCATGCCTGGCCTTAATGTGCTATTTATTTTTGAGTCTTAATATTATGATCTGAAGATCCCTCAATTTTCTTGAAAATGACCAAATTTTGTTCTTTTTATATGGGAATCATGCCCATATTTACTTTGTCCATTCACCTGGACCAATTCCATAACTTAGCTCTTTTTATTAGAGCCTTGCTAGACATAGATATGTGCATGGATCTCTTTGGTATGCTGATTTCATGTCATCCAAGTATATATGCCTGGCGTGGTAGAGCTACAGCATGTAGTAGATCTTTTCTTTTTTTTTTTTTTTTTTTTTTTTTTTTTTTTTTTTTTTTGAGAAAACTCCATACTGATTTCCATAACGGCTGTGTAACTTGCGTTAATTCCAATAGTATATAAGATTTTCCTTTTAACCACACCTTCATAAGCATGTTATTTTTATTTTTTTACAATAACCTTTATAACTGGGTATAGTAGTACCACACAGGGATTTTGACTTTGCATTTCCCTGATCACTAGTGCTAGCTGAGGATATTTCATATATTCATTTGATCACTTGTATATTGTAAAAGGCATCTATTTGTGTCATGCTGCATAGATTAGTGTAACTTGGTAATTTTGAAATTGGAAATTGTGCATCTAACAACTTTGCTTTCTTTTTAAGTATTGTTTTTGCTAGGCTTTTGAAGTTTAACTTTTAAAAATGTATTCAGTACAGGGTCTAGAGTTTACAGGACCTCACTACACATATTGGACTCCTAGTGATTCTCCTGTTTTCAGCCTTGCAAGCGCTAGGATGACAAGCATGCACCATCATGCCCAGTCTCAATCACCCTCTCAGCTTACCATGGGGGTGAGGCTGGAACAGCGGGCTGAGAATCGAACCCTGGCCACTGCTCTCTGCCTGAGGAGGCACTTTAGTCTGCTGAGCTATGTGGTCAGTCCTGGAGTTTAAATTTTTATATTTCTGAAAAAAATAAACTGAATATTTCAAAAAATATTGTGTTTATATATAGATCAGTTTGAGATTTGTCATCCTAACAATATTTGGTGTTGCAAATCATGAAAATTAGTGCAGGGGAGATAGCTCAGGAGTATCTGCCTGGCAAACACAAGGGCCTGAATTTGAACTCTGGTATCATATTCCATGCTTGCCCTGCATCCTGGGGGCACTGTGCCAGCTACTGAACCTGACTATAACGACACATGCCTATAATGCCAGCACTAGTGAGGCTTAGACAGGAGGAACAATATAAGTAGGAACTGCGTAGTGAGATCCTGTATCAAATAAATAAAACTTTTTAAAAATCATAAAAATTAAGTATCTTCCTATTTATTTTGATTCTCTTCAGTTTCTCTTAGAGTGTTTTGTACATTTCAATGTACAAGTCCTCTATCTTCTTAGTTAAATTTATTTCAAAATAATTTATTTTTGTGCTATTAAAATTTCAATTGTTTTGAGTACTTTGTACAAATTAAGGAATACTTACAAATAAAAAGAATTATTATGATGTATAACATGATACTTTCGTATAGGTATGGTTTATGAAATAACTAACTCATGCTAACATATCCATCAATCACCTCACATGCTTATTTTCTGTTGTGAG
Organism: Myocastor coypus; assembly: GCA_004027025.1. NCBI lineage: Eukaryota > Metazoa > Chordata > Mammalia > Rodentia > Myocastoridae > Myocastor > Myocastor coypus. The sequence goes on along the minus strand of PVJA010055165.1, from coordinate 8,061 downwards.
AATATTAAGTCCCACACTCTCAGAAATTTTCAAGTATGAAATACATTATTATTAACTGTAATCACTTTGCTGTAGAGTATGTCTCTAAAATGTATTCATTCTAGTGGAAACTTCATGTATTCTGCTAAATCCCTGCACCACTCCCCAACCTCTGGTAATTATCATTCAGATCTCTGTTCCTATGAATTTGACTTTTCATATAGAAGTGAGATCACGAAGTATTTGTCTTCCTGTGCTTGGCTTACTTTATTTAGCTTCATGTATTTTAGGTTCATTTTTTTGCTGAAAATGATAGGCTGAATAGTATTCTATATCCATTCATCCACCAGTAAATACCTAGATTAATTCTTTTCTTTTAAATTTTTTAAAAAAACTTTATTTATTTATATTATGGCCGGCTCAGCCTGCCCTGTTGTGGGGTGGGCATAGCATGTGGTGCTGAGGACTGAATCGTGGTCCCTACAGTGGCCTAAACGTTCCTAAGCAGATGCTTTAGACTGCTGAGCCATCTCACTGGCCCTATAGTTAGATAAATTTTGTGTCTTGGTTATTGTGAATGATGCAATAAATACAGGAGTAGTGACTTTTTTTAAACACACTGGTTTTGTTTTCTTTGGACATGTATACACCCAGGAGAAGGATTCCTAGGACACATGGAAGTTCTATTTTAAGTTTTATCAGGATCCTACCTGTGGTTTTCCCAATGGCTATACTAATTTATATTCATATCACTGCAGTGGCTTCCTTTTTCATCACATCTTTGCCAGCATTTACAATTCCTCTGTTTCTTAATACCCTTTTTAGCATTGTGTTTTCATAAACTTAATTGTTTTATTAATATCCTTTGACAATGTTTATTATAGTATAAAAATAAAATTCTGTGTGCAGTTTTTGTATCATAAAATTTCACTAAATTTCTTCATTAGCCTTAATATGGTTTTGTTTGTTTGCTTTTAGTTTTGTTTTTGTAGAGATTTTATTATACTCTACATATAAAATCATGTCATTTGGAAAGAGTTTGTTTTACCTATTATATTTCTTATTTGATAGTTCTTTTGTGGTGCTTAGGACTGAACCCCAAACCTTACACATTATGAATTCTATGCTGAGCTATGTTTTGAGGCTCTTTCTCTTTCTTTATCTCTTTATCTTCCTCTCTTTCTTCAACACAGGATAATCAAACATATGGTCTTGTGCATACTAAATAGGAACTCTACAACTCAGCTACATCCCCAACACTGGGTGTTTTTTGTCTCAGCAAAAAATGAACTGTTTGATTAAAAATGGGAAAACTATCTAAGCAAACATTTCTCAAGAGAAAATACACAAGTGACCAAAAAGAATATAAAAAATGTATTTGATATCCTCAAGTGCTATGGTTTAAATCTAAAATATCTCCCTGAAGTCTCATGTGTTCAGAGGTGGCAGCTTTTAAAAGCTATCTGCAATGGTCAAATCAGGGCAACTATTCTTTCCATCTCAAGCATTATCATTTCTATGTGTTTGGGATTTTGTTTTTGGTGGAACCAAGAATTGAACTCAGGCTCTTGTGCTTGCCAAGAAAGCACTTATTCTACTGAGCTATCTCTCCAGTCCCTAATTTCTGTCTTTGAAACTCTCAAACCCATCTATAATGATTGCGAAATTACTCCTCTATCCACAGTATTTTGATCTGGGATACTTTTAACTATATAAAATTTATCAATGATTTAAATGTTGAATAATTTTTTTAAAAAAATGGAAGAGTAATGTTGAATTGTCAAAATGGTCATACTCCCCAAACTATTATGCAGATTTAAGGCAATTCTGATGAAAATGTCATTAGCATACCTAACGGATCTAGAGAAAACATTTCTAGAATTCATGTAGAACAAGAAAGGACATAGAATGACCAACACAATCCTGGGCAGATAAGACAAAGTAGGAGGTATAACCATCCCTGGTTTGATATTACATTGCAGAGCTACTGTAATAGAATTATCATGGTAATGGCAAAGAAAAACCAGACTTGAGGACCAGAGGAGTATGATAGAAAGTACAGACACAACTACACACACAGTGAAGCACCTTATCATTGACAAAGGGGCCAAACATATTTACTTGAAGAATGATAGCCTCTTTAATAAATGGTGCTGGGGACACTCTATTGTGCTGCCATTGAGGGATTCTTGATGAGCCATGTTGAGTCCTGCAGAAGGGGAAAGATACTCCCACCACCTTTCTGCCACGAATAGAGTTTCAGTGAGCTGCAAGAGAGTAGACAGCAATCACTCATTTCCTACCTGCCACACTCCGAGCCTCCTTTTGGAGGGAGAACAGAAACAGCCCACCTATAAACAAAAGCCCATCAGAATTCTCAACACAAACCATCAAATCAAGAAGAGCTTAGAAGAGCCCACCAGATTGCTCAGAGGATTAAAGTGCCTAATTAGGCATAATACAGTGGCCAGGGTTCAATTCCCAGGGTGCCAGGCCAACCCTGCCCCTAGGTCATGCTGAGAGAGTGATTGAGACTGAGAGTGATGGCATGCACCTACAATCCCAGCACTTGGGAGGCTGAAAATGGGGGGATCACTGCAAGTCTGATCTGTGTAGTGATATGCTGCACACCCTGTACCAAATACATAGAAAAAAGAGCTTAGAATAAATTATTTTGAGGCGTGAGGGCAGGGGCAGAGTGGAGGCGTTGCCCCTGCCACGTCTGGGCCACGGTTCCCCGCAGTGGCGCTGGCCAGGGAGGAGGTGGGGCCAATGCTGAGTCCAGATCCCCATATGGATCTGGTACTCCGCGGGCTGTGGGGTAGAGTCGGATGCACCTGGCGGCGAGCGCAGCCTGTGGGGCCTCTGCTGACCCTACTGGAAAGACGAAACCAGGTGAAACACGTATGTTTGACCCAGGTCTACTCACAGAATTGGACTGGAGCCAGAATACAGCTACATTTTCTCCAGCTATTTCTCCAACACATCCTGGAGAAGGCTTGGTTTTGAGGCCCGTTTGTACTGCTGACTTAAACAGAGGTTTTTTCAAGTACTGGGTCAGCTGACAAAGACTGGAGTTGTCAACCCAGAATAGTTTATGAAATGTTTTGAACATATGAAGAAATATGGGGATTATTATGTTATAGTTTTGGAAGATGTGACCCTAGGACAGATTGTTGTTACAGCAACTCTGATAATTGAACATAAATTCATCCATTCCTGTGCTAAGAGAGGACAAGTAGAAGATGTCGTTAGTGATGAATGCAGAGGAAAGCAGCTTGGCAAATTGCTATTGTCAACTCTTATTTTGTTAAGTGAGAAACTGAAATGTTATAAGATTACTCTTGAATATCTACCACAGAATGTTGATTTCTATAAAAAGTTTGGATATACAGTATCTGAAGAAAACTACATGTGCCGGAGGTTTCTAAACTAAAACTCATTCAAGAGAAATAATGGAGCTGATGTTGCTACAGCCCAGTGGCTTCCTTGGACACTGAACTAGAAAACCCCATGCAATGTCCTAAGCATAGTGACATTTAGATTACCCTGGGCTGTAGGGCAAACTGTGAGTTTAGACTACAAATATTATAAAGGGAATGATTTGTAACCTAATGAATATGTTTTTAACTTGAATCTTTTATTGCATTTTATTTTTCTTAAGTTTGGCTTAATTTCTTGCTAGTGAAGAGTGAGTAGTAAGGATCTGTGCTGCTCATTTTTTAAAAAAACTGACTAAAGTTGTTTCTTACAACATTCATAAATCTATTTTTGTTTCAGAGGTTATCTAAATTACACTGTGGATGTCTTTTCTCACATATTATAGGAAGCTGAATCAATACAGTATATCTAAAATTTGCTTATACTAAAAGTGGCAAACTACCTGATTAGCCTTTTAAAGAAAAATGAAATTGATAGGATTCAGAGTAAAGCAAATGTTTTACTTACCAAAAATTTACATAGTTCTATATAAAGTACCACCTATATTAACTGTGAAACAGTACTCCTTACTTAAAAATGACTATAAGGGTTAAAATTAAGGTATTTTTAAAGTGAATTAGCAACTCTTGGCTTATATACTTTTTACTTTTTAGAAATGGGTACTGAAGCCTTTTAGTTAATGTTTTTGTGAAACATGGAATATTACAAAATTGTATGAAATATTTAAAAATGTGTGCCATTGCATTTGCCACATCTTTAAAATGTTGATGCTAGCTTTTCTATTTAATGTGATATAATGGTACTGCTTTCTGGTAACTGTCCTGTTTATTTATTTTAATTATTTTTTAAAGTTGAGGAATTAAGGTACTTTAATCTTTTGCATTCCATGTTAAACTGTTCATACAAATAAAAAATAATACATTATTTTGAGCCCTGAAAGAAACCAAATTGCAACCCACATTGATGAACCCTGAAAAACTATCTTTCAAAATTATTGGAGAAATAAAATATTTCCATGACAAAGGAAATTCATGATCACCAAACCAACCCTATGAAGAGTACTGAAAGATACTCTAAAAAGAGAAAAGTGACCACTACTTCGAGAAGGACAGAAAGAAACCACCAAGTAGGGCAACCAATTAAATACAGAGGAAATGATGGGAATCAATAGCAAGAAATAACTTGCAAATAAATCCATATCTATCTGTTAAACCATTAATATAAATAACCTTAATTCAGTAATCAAAAGGAAAACATTTGTAGAGTAGGTTAAGAAACATAATCCCTAGGCATGGAGTCTAAGCATGTTGACAAATGCCTATAACACCAGGGGTGGGCAGACTGAGAACTGGAAGATCATCATGAGTCCAGAGTTTCGTCGTGAGACACTGTACTAAATACATAAAAAAGAAACATGGGGCCCAGCAGGATGGCTCAGTGGTCTAAAGTGCCTGCTTAGGAAAGCTTAGCCGGCTGCAGGGACTGCGGTTCGATCCCAGGCACCACATGCTGCGCCAGCGCTGCCCTCAGGGCAGGCTGAGCTGGCCATAAGAATAAATAAATAAACAAACAAAAGTTCTGAAACAAGAAAAAAATGAAATAAAATAAATTCTTTTTAAAAAAAAGAAACAAAATCCAACAATGTGCTGTATACTATAAACACATTTAGCATCAGAGTGAGAAGACAACCCACAGAATGGGAAAGAATTTTAGCCAATTGTCCCTCGAAGAACTCATATCTGGAACATATAAAGAATTACAATATCTCAGGCTGTCCCAAATTCAAAGATCCAATCCAATAATGTGCATCTGCAATGAATGAAATCTTCTCAGATGATGAAGTATAAAAGAAAAATAAATATATGAAAAATGACAAATGTATGAAAAGTGTTAAACATAATTGGTCATCCAAGAAATGCAAATGAAAATAACACTGAGATTCCATCTCTCCCAAAGCAGAATGGTTATCATCAAAAAATCAACTAACTGGGCCAGCCAAAAAGCTCAGCAGATTTAAAGTATCTGCTTAGCTAGACTCAGGGGTCAGAGGTTTGATCCCTGGCCTGCCATGCCAGCTCTGCCCCTGGGGTTTGGGCAGATGGCAGTTGAGGCTGGGCATGGTGATGCACACTTGTAATCCCAGCACATGGGATGCTGAAAACAGGAGAGTCACTACAAGTCCAATCTGTGTAGTGAGACCCTGTAGACCCTGTAGACCAATAGAGCCTGCATTAAATTAAAAAAAAAACAACTAATGAGAAATACTAGAGGGGCTGTTGGGGAAAGAACCTTTCTCCACTGTTGCATTAGTCCAGATATTTTGGTTGACAAAAATGCATCATAGATTGGGTTTGAAAAATAAGTTTGCAAAAGAGAGTTGAGAGCTGCAGATTTAACTCAGTTGGTAGGACACTTGCCTACATGTACAAGACTTTGGGTTTCATTGCCAGCCCTGGAAACGAGAGAGAGACCTGAGTAACTTTCAGCATCAGGAGGAACTGAGAAAGCCATTCTGGGAACTAGACATGCTTGATATCTGAGGCTTCTCAATGTGTCAGAAAGCTTGCCAACTTTTCATCCATATGATTGCATGGCAAACCAGAGAGGAAAGACAGATCTTCTTCCAGCGCTCCAACAGGAAACTCAAGGATGACATGGTTAGACTTGGGCCACGGGGACATTTCTGGACAAATCTCCATGGCCAAGTGGATAGGTCACTTGATTTGTCTGATTCAGTATGTGTCCATTTGAATTGAGAAGTAGGCTTTCTTTCTTTAAGGATGAGGATAAGTGTAAAATAAATAAGACTGTACTAGTCACCAGAGTAATGATTCTCCAACTGAGCAATTCATTATTTCTTTTAAGGGGAAAACCATCTGAGGGACTGCCTATGACCTTTCATTTGAGTTACTTTTGTTATATATATAAAACAACTAAAAGGAAAGTTGTCTAAGTATTATCCTGGTTATTGTGGGCATGGAAATTGCAGGAAATTGAAACGTGCAAAGAAATAATGTGTGAATTATAATAATCCATAATAATCCAGAGCCAGCATCTGCTACCTAATTTATGAAATACAGATGATTATGATAATAATAATGTTAACCTCTAGAGTTATAGAAGCGAAGTGAGAAAATACTTGTAAGGTACTTATAAGAATTCCAGTATATAAATATCAAGTATTTAATTACTACAAGCGTGTATACTGTTTTAAAATTCAAGTTTCTTTCTTATTCAGTCTCTATTTCCACTCTTTGGGAAAAATTATCATTGACATTTTGATGAGTATCCTCCTAGAAAAATATTATACAAATACACACACATAAGTGTGTACATGAATATATTTGAAAAAGAAATGGTATCATATAACTAATAATATTAAATAACTTATTCACTCAGCAATAAGTGAAATTATGATGGACATCCTTGTATATTATTGATATAGATTTATTATTTTTAATGAAGATTTAATGTTCTGGAGTATGTTCTATATTTTAAACATTTACTTATAAGTGAACATTAGCTTAGTCTCAAATATTTGATCATTAACAATTTTTCCATGATTTTGAACATGAATTGGGATAGCACACACTTATATTAGTATGTTTATATAACATATATCTAGAAGTGATGGATCAAAAGGTTTATACATTTATATCAACAGATGTTTCCAATTTCCCTTCCAAAGAAGTTATACCAGTTTATTAATATACAAGAATGTTATTTTCCCTAGAGCCTCATCTACTCCGATATCATCAGTCTTTAATTATTTTTCCTGTTAGGTGATATGGTATCTACTAAGGTTATATTAAACCTGAGCATCTTTTTATGCATATATCAGTTACCTGCAGGTCTTCTTTGGTGACATTTTCTTTCTCATTTATACTTGATGTCATATTTAAAAGAAAGAAAAATGTTTCATATTCATGAAAAAATCTTGTGATTCATTCATCTTTGTGATCCACTCTTGATCCACCAGTACTAGCAGAGGAATATGTAATAACTGAAGTGAAGGGACGTTTTAAATGTATATTTTGCAATAAGTTTCTTTATTGGGTGAAGGGGAACTGAAAATGACTCTTATTGGAGAATTCTTCTTTTCTTAACCCAATATGAAAATGATCCTCCTTTTGTTCCCTGGCCCTTTATGAGGCAAAGGTACTCTTTGGTGATTTCAAATTCACTATGGAAGGGCTGGGGAGATACTTCAGCAGTCTAAGGGCCTGTCTGCAAGTGCAAGCACCTATGTCCAATCACTGGTACTATATGCCATACTGGCCATGTGCCAAGCCAGGCAGTAAAACTGGGCATGGTGATGCACACTTGTAATCCTAGCACTTGAGATGCTCAGACAGGAGGTTCATTATGAGTCTGAGCTGTGCAACAAGTCCCTATATCAAATAAATAAACAAATATATACATACATGTATACATAAATAAATCAAGAAAGAAAGACAATTTCCCCACGGACCCCTAACACATTTATCTTATTCTTTCAAATATGAACTTTAAAACTTATCTCAATCATTCCATAGATTTCTTAAAAACAAAAACTTTTGAGGTCAAGCCAGAAGGAGGCAGATGAGTGCACAGTTCTTTGGAATGTTGAGAACCATTCTGACAACCCATTCTAACTGTTCA
>PVJA010055164.1:0-11281 GCA_004027025.1 Myocastor coypus | reverse complement strand
CTTGGGTGGCTTCAGGGACCGCGGTTCGATCCCCGGCACCACATGCTGCGCCAGCCCTGCCCTCAGGGTGGGCTGAGCCAGCCATAAAAATGACTGAATAAACAAACAAAGGTTCTGAAACAAGAATAAATAAATAAATAAATAAGGAAGGCCAGTGTTCGGGGTTTAAAAAAACAAAAAACAACACCAAAAAAACAAAATAAAAAAGAAAAATTTTTTGGGGTTGTAGCTCAGTGCTAAGGTCTTATTCAATCCCAGTGCCTAGAAAGCAGAAAGAGTGAAAGGAAAGAATAAAGGGAAAAAAAGTATTGAGGGTCGTGAGTTCAAACCCTGGTCCCGTCAGAAAAAAAAAAAAAAAAGAATTGAGGGCTGGAGAGATGGCTCAGTGATCTAAAACAAGCACCTGCTTCAGAAAGCTTAGGCAACTGCAGGGACTGTGATTTGATCCCCGACACCACCCAAGCCAGCCCCTCCACAAAAAGAACTGAGATGTGCAATGTACACATACCCACTCTCCACCATGTATTAATAAAAATAAAAATTTAAATTAAGAAATACAAAAAATAAAGGAAAGAGGGCCAGTGAGACAGCTCAGTGGACTAAGTGCCTGCTTGGGCAAGCATAGGGACCATGGTTTGATTCCCAGCATCACATGCCACACTCAGGAGCACTGAACCAGCCACTGAGACCAGTTATGGTGGCACATGCCTGTAATCCCAGCACCAGGGAGGCTGGAAAAAAGGAGGATCATTATGAGTTTGAGCTGCATAGTGAAACCCTGTATCAAATACATTAAGAAAGAAGAAGGAGGACGAAGAGGATGAGGAGGAGGAGGAGGAGAAGGAAGAGGAGGAAGTAAGGGACTGGGGAGATAGTTTTGCTGCATAAGCACCTGTCTGACAAGTGCAAGGTCCTGTATCAAAAAACAAAAAAACGCCGGGCGTGGTGGCGCACGCCTGTAATCCCAGCACTCAGGAGGCTGAGGCAGGAGGATCGGTTCGAGTTCGAGACCAGCCTGGGCTACGAAAGTGAGCTCAAGGCCAGCCTGAACTGCATAGCGAGACCCTGTCTCAAAAAGACAAAAAAAAAAAAAAAAAAAAAAAAAAAAAAAAAAAAAAAAAAAAAAAAAAAAAAAAAAAAAAAAAAAAAAAAAAAAAAAAAAAAAAAAAAAAACAAAACAAAAAAAAGAAAAAGAAAAAAAGAAATAAATGAAGAAAGAAAGGAAAGAAAGAGAGATGGACAACTTGATCATGAGGCTCATGACAGGCAGCCAGGTCCCTCAGATGGGCAGAACTAGAGGAGAAGCAGCCAGTCAGGAGGAGAAGCCCCAAGTGAGCAGGGCACCCCCCTCCACCCTAGTGCTAGCTTTCTCAACTGGCTTTACCCCCTTCATCTCTCTATTTCCCTTCCTGGCTATCAAGGACAACTTTTTTTTTTTTTTTTTTTTCTTTTTGAGACAGGGTCTCGCTGTGCAGTTCAGGCTGGCCTTCAGCTCACTTTTGTAGCCCAGGCTGGTCTTGAACTCACATTGATCCTCCTGCTTCAGCCTTCCAAGTGCTGGGATTACAGACATGCGCCACCACGCCCGGTGACAACTTCTTTTTTTTAAATTTTATTTAACATTAAAGTATAAAAATGAAAACAAAAGCAAAAATAAATAGCATGACCAAAGACAGGGACATTAATATAAAACAATACATATGGTACATACTATCAAAATAAGAATAGCAAATTAACAATAGTTGTTGCATCACATATTTTTATCATCAAATCTTTTTTTAATCTTGTAAACCGATCATTTATTTGAGAGTATAACACTAACTGAAGTTATACTAGAAACAGCACAAATCTAAAAGATAAGAATGACAGACATTCCAAGCATAATTTTAGCATTATCCATTGCTATACTCAGTATAGAAAATATTAGCTGGGCGTGGTGGCGCACGCCTGTAATCCCAGCACTTGGGAGGCGGAGGCAGGAGGATCGGTGCGAGTTCGAGACCAGCCTGGGCTACAAAAGTGAGCTCAAGGCCAGCCTCAACTGCATAGTGAGACCCTGTCTCAAAAAGACAAAAAAAAAAAAAAAAATATTTTGGTGGTTCTTAGGCATCCTTTGCATTTAAGTGCATGATTTTACTCCTGCCATGTTTCCTATCTTTTCTGTTTGCCATCACTTCCTTGTATAATGCTTTAGTCTTTGGTTTCCACTCATCTGTATTATGTCTTACCATTTTCATTTCTTTTTTTGTGTTCTTACACTGGGAAAGGACTACTACTTCCTTTTTTTTTTTTTTTTTTTCAGGACCGGGGTTCGAACTCATGACCTTGCACTTTCCAGGCAGGCACTTGTGCCGTGGAGCTATCTTCCGGGTCCCCCAAGGATGGCTTCTTTTGGGAGGTGAGCAGAGATAAGATGTGTTGATGAACTTGTTATAAAAGGGGGAAACAGCACAGTGAAAGCCTTCAGAGGTGCGAGGCCCACAATATGTTCAGGGGACCATGATTCAAGATGTATTTCACCCAACAGCCATTGGGGATGAGGCACTTCTCAGCCACCATATCTTAAAATTCATCTACATTGAACTTGGTAAAGCCCTACTTCTTTGAGATATGGACTTTTTTTTTTTTTTTTGTCTTTTTGAGACAGGGTCTCGCTATGCAGTTCAGGCTGGTCCTGAGCTCACTTTTGTAGCCCAGGCTGGTCTCGAACTCACACCAATCCTCCTGCCTCAGCCTCCCAAGTGCTGGGATTACAGACATGAGCCACCACGCCCGGCTACAGGGTCTTATTATGTAGATCCAACTCCTGGTGATTCTTCTGTTTTTAGCCTCCCAAGTGCTGGGGTTAGAGGGGCGCACCATCACACCCAGTCTCAATCACCATCTCAGTGCACCCTGGAGGCAGGGGCAGCACAACTCACTGGGGATCGAATCCTAGCTGCTGTGCTCTGCCTAAGCATGTGCTTTAGTCCACTGAACTATCTGGCTGGCCTGAGATGTGGATCTTTTGGTGGCCAGGGCATTCGAAATTGACTTTTCTAGAGCTTTGAACCCATCCATCCATCTTGCTCTTTCTTTCTTTCTTTCTTTCTTTCTTTCTTTCATTTAGTCTTTTTGAGACAGGGTCTCACTATGCAGTTCAGGCTGGCCTTGGGCTCACTTTTGTAGCCCAGGCTGGTCTCGAACTCACACTGATCCCCTTGCTTCAGCCTTCCAAGTGCTGGAATTACAAGCATGTGCCACCACGCCTGGCTCTTCTTTCCTTTTATTAAGATAGAATCTCACCATTTAGTTCAGGCTGGCACTGAACTCACTATGCAACAAGCATCGAGCTGATTACAATATTGAGGCTGCTGTTCTGAGGAGGTTGACTCTTTTCTTTTAGATCATCTCCAATAGGATGATTTGAAAAAGAAGCACAAGCCGGGCATGGTGGCGCACACCTGTAATCCCAGCACTTGGGAGGCTGAGGGAGGAGGATCGGTGCGAGTTCGAGACCAGCCTGGGCTACAAAAGTGAGCTCAAGGCTAGCCTGAACTGCACAGCGAGACCCTGTCTCAAAAAGACAAAAAAAAAAAAAAAAAAGAAGCACCAAGGAGGTGGCTGAGCATATGGGCCCCTGGACCCTACCCACCAACACTGTAGGCCTTTGTAGGCTGGGCAAGTTGGAGGCACCAAACTAAGCCAGCTGGGATAAGCTGGAATTTCCCTGACCACAGGCTTCTCAGCTGGAGTCTCTACCAGCAAGTATGGCAAATATATTCAGGCACTTTCACATTATAGAGAGATAGTGTGTGAGGTGTTTTTTCTGGGAAAATTATCAATACCCTTTCAGATTATGAAAATAGGAATACTACAGATTCTGTCACAAGGCCTGCAATTCATGGTCTTCTCTTTCCAGGCTCTGTCTCCAGATTGACCCCACTCTGCCTTCTCAAATGCTGGCTCACTGCCGCACCATCTCTCTGGAGTCTGCTATAGACACTGAGCTGCCTCCGTCCAGGACTCCGTGTGTCCAGTCATGGGGAGTGCAGGAAGTAAGATTTTTTTCCAGTCCTTGGGGGCTGTTGGGATTGCTGGGGGCTTGGAACAGCTCCCTGCAGCTGCTGGGAACAGGAAGCCAACAAATACTTGTGCTTCTTTGGATTTCCCGGGACCTGTGTCCTGGGGCCAAAGTAAGTGGGCTTCATCCTCATGCCCTATTCTGAACCACTGTCAGCACAGTTATCACATCAGGAGATGACTTTGGTATGGGGCAGTGCAAGACCTGGCAGGCTCTCTTGTTAGGTCTCCTGCTCTTCCTGTGCTCCCTTTCATGACATGGCCCCCACTCTAGATCATTTTGCTCAAAGGCAAGCAAGTTGCAACAAAGCCCTGGAAGCCTTGCTGGGGCCTCCTTGGGCAGTGACCTTTGCCTCATTTATGTCATCATGCTTCTCTTGGATACACTTTTCCCCTGGGAATCCACTGGTGCAGCAGGAAACAGCTCCTCCACCAAAGCCTTGGCCATGGTGCTTCTGCAGACCCTGTCCTCACATTCTGTGCTTCTAGGAGTGCAACTTTCTGCTCCAGAAGCAAAACACATGCTCCTCAGCTACCCAGCCCTTACTTCCATTTTTTCACATGTCTGGGAATAGTGTTTGGGAAAGGATTTTATTTTTTTTTTAAGTCTTTTCTTTTTCTTGTTTCAGAACTTTTGTTTATTTATTTATTTTTATGGCTGGCTCAGCCTGCCCTCAGGGCAGGGCTGGCGCAGCATGTGGTGCTGGGGATCGAACCGCTGTCCTTGCAGCTGCCGAAGCTTTCCTAAGCAGGTGCTTTAGACCACTGAGCCATCCTGCCAGGGCCCTGGGAAAGGATTTTAGGATTAGATTTCCCTTACTTCCCTGCCTGCCTTTTAGTTCCTTAATATCTACCAAAGGACTGAAGTGAATTTAAACTCTAGAACTGTAGAAAGCCCTATAGTCAGACTACCCTAAAAATAATTTTTTAAATCACTGGCCTAGTGGTCGGGTGTGGTGGCTCACACCTGTAATCCCAGCACGTGGGAGGCTGAGGCAGGAGGATCAGTGTGAGTTGGAGACCAGCCTGGGCTACAAAAGTGAGCTCAAGGCCAGTCTGAACTACATAATGAGACTCTTGTCTCAAAAAGACAAAAAAGAAAACCCAAAACAAATCACTGGCCCAGGCCACTTTGTGGGTGTGTGTAGGGTGGGGTGGGGTTGAGGGAGTGGAGGGGATACAAGGATCACTGAGATTTAACCCACTTAAAAATTGAGCGACATCAATAGCCTGTTTGCTTTGCTTTGTTTTGTTTTTAGGTTTTTGTTGTTTTAGAATAAAGTCCCACTGTACAATTCAGGCTGGCCTTAAATTCACTGTGTAGCACAGGCTGGCCTCAATTTGTGGCACTCCTTTTGCCTCCTGAGAAAATGCTGGGATTACAGGTGCATACCATCATCTCTGTCTTTTGTTTGTTTGTTTTTGTTTTTCATTTTTGAGACAGGTCTTGCTATGAAGTTCAGGCTGGCCTTGAACTTACTTTGTATCCCAGGCTGGGCTTGAACTCACAAGGATCCTCCCACCTCAGTCTCCCAAGCCCAAGCGCTGGGATTACTCTCTTCTTCCTCCTTATTTATTTATTTATTTTTGTGGAACCAGGGATTGAACTCAGGCCTTTGCACTTGCCAGGCAAGTGCTTATTCTACTGAGCTATCTCCCTAGTCCCATTGTTTTTTTTTTTTTTTTTTTTTTTTGAGACGGGGTCTCACTGTGCAGTTCAGGCTGGCTTTGAGCTCACTTTTGTAGCCCAGGCTGGTCTCGAACTCACAACGATCCTTCTGCCTCAGCCTCCCAAGTGCTGGGATTACAGGTGTGAGCCACCACGCCCAGCTCCCATTGTTTTTTGTTTGTTTGTTTTCCAGTAGTAGAGGTTGAACCCAGAGTCTTTGCACTGAGCTATATGCCCAGCTCTTTAAATTTGTATTTTTACTTAAGCTAGAACTTTGCAGGGCCAGGAAGTTAGCTCAGTGGACTAAGTAAGTGCTTGCCTGGCAAGTGCCACAGTTCCTGAGTAGTTTAATCCTGGTATCAGAAAAAAAAAAAAAAAAGATAGGATCTTGCTAAGGCACTGTATTGCTCAGGCTGATCTTGAAATTGCAGTCCTCTTGCTTCAGTTTCTCAGATTGCTGAAATTACAGGGATGTGGCACCACACTCAGTTTTTTTTTTTTTGTCTTTTTGAGACAGGATATCACTCTGTAGTTCAGGCTGGCCTTGAGCTCATTTTTGTAGCCCAGGCTGGTCTCAAACTCACATCGATCCTCTTGCCTCAGCCTCCCAAGAGCTGGGATTACAAGTGTTCGCCACCACACCCGGCTCCTTTTTTTTAGTCAGGGTCTTACTATGTAACACAGGCCAGTTTCCAACTCACTGTGTAGTCCAGCCTGGTTTTAAACTCATGTTCTTTCTGCTTCAACCTCCTAAGTGCTGAGATTACAGATCTGTGTTGCCATGGCTGTCTTACCTTTTCTTCCCTACTGAGGTGGCCCTAAACCCCCTTCCTTCCTTTACTGGTCTCTGATTACTTCCACAGCTCAACAGTGTTATAACCCCACCAAGGTAAGGCCAATGTAATTATTGACATGTATCCAAAAGGCAAGTGGGTAACTGATCTGGGTCCTGTGTGTGTCTCTGAAAGTCAGACTGGATTGAGAAGGAAGCCCCTTCTGTAACTCCAAATCCTCTGGCTTAGCCTGGAAGAGTGAATGGATCCTGGAGTCTTGTAACTGTCCTCACTCAGCAAGCATCACTGGAATTCCCATTCTGGCCAGGCCCTGCACAGCTATGAAGCTTGGTCACTTTTGGCTGTGGGACCCTAGATAGTGACTTAATCTCAGGACCTCAGTTTCCTCCTGTACCCTGGGGCCAAGAATAACAACTGCACCAGAGATTTCTTAGAAAGTGTAGTAAGATTTCCTGTATCTGAGGGCTAGACGTCACTGCAAAAGATAGCTATTGGACAATTCTTTACCCTCCAGTGAGGCAGGGAAAAGGGGAACTAAGGGGCACTTGTGACAGGGATGACTAAGGTATGGCAGCTGGAAGCTAACATAAGAAAACACAGTACTCTGAGGACAAACAATCCTCACAGCAATCTCACTCAACCCCACTGTTTGAAGTAAGAACAGAAAAATGTCAAAAATGACTGTGTCACCATATCATATCTTTTTTTTTTTTTAAATCTTTTTGTAGCCCACACTGATCTTGAACTCATAGTAATCCTCCTGCCTCAGCCTCCTAAGTGCTGGAATTATAGGCATATGCCACCATGCCCAGCTTCTATGTCAATATATCTTGCTCTATTTTTTGCTTAAGATGAAACTAGAAAGCCTTCGAGATGGTGTGAGTCACTTTTGCCACAGTGACCTGATCAGAGGTAACTGTGTCTCCTTCAGGGAGGGGCACAAAATAAAGCAGAGTGGAAACTCACAAATGTGCACTTGCTTGAGGATTGCTTTATACCTATTTACTGTGCAATCATTATACTCCTTTTTTTTGTCTTTTTGAGACAGGGTCTCACTATGCAGTTGAGGCTGGCCTTGAGCTCACTTTTGTAGCTCAGGCTGGTCTCGAACTCGCACCAATCCTCCTGCCTCAGCCTCCTGAGTGCTGGGATTACAGGCGTGAGCCACCACGCCCGGCTAATCATTATACTCCTTACACCCGTGCTAACACTGTCATCACAAAGGTACAGTGAGAGAGGCTGCGGAGACAGCTCAGTAGAACAAGCACCTGCCTGGCAAGCACAGGGTCCTGAGTTCAATCCCCAGCACTGGGAAAAACAAAACAAAAAACTAACTAACAAAAGCACAGTGAGGGGCTGCTGGGATGGCTCAGTGGTCTAAAGCGCCTGCTTAAGAATGCTTAGGCGAGCCGGGCGTGGTGGTGCACGCCTGTAATCTCAGCACTTGGGAGGCTGAGCCAGGAGGATCAGTGTGAGTTTGAGACCAGCCTGGGCTACAGAAGTGAGTTCAAGGCCAGCCTGAACTGCATAGGGAGAGGCTGTCTCAAAAAGAAAAAAAAAAAAAAAAAAAAAAAAAAAAAAAGAATGCTTAGGCGGAGGCAGGGACTGCAGTTCCATCCCCAGCATCACGTTTTCTTTGCCAGCCGCGCCCCCAGGGCAGGCTGAGCCGGCTACAAAAAAAAAAAAAAAAAAAGAAAGTACAGTGCTATCTGACTATAGAGCTGCTCTGTCTTTGGAGCAGCTTCCTTTTTTTTTTTCTTCGAAAGAAGGGATCAAACTCAGGATCTTGCACTTGCCAGGAAGGCACTTGTGCCCCTGGGCTATCTCCCTGGCCCCCTCTTTTTAAAATGATTTAAATAAAGTTTATTTTTAATGAATGAATGAATGAATTAATTAATTAATTAATTAAGTGGTCCTGGGGATTGAACTCAGGACCCGGTGCCTGCCAGACAAGTGCTTATTCTACTGAGCTATAAAGCTATAAAATTTATTTATTTATTTATTTATTTATTTAATTTATTTATTTATTTTTTGAGTATCAGGGATTGAACTCAGGAATAAAGTTTATTTTTCAAAAAAGGTGTTTATTTTTGCCATGTCACAGATATAAGAGTATGAAGAGAAAATATATCTCTTTTTCTGTATTTCTGTATTTATTTATTTATTATCTTTTTGAAACAGGGTCTTGCTGTGCAGTGCAGGCTGGCCTTAAGCTCACTTTTGTAGCCCAGGCTGGTCTCCAACTCACACTGATCCTCCTGCCTCAGCCTCCCAAGTGCTGGAATTACAGGTGTGCGCTCTTTCATAGTCTTTAGAAAATATAATAACTATTTTTGTTTGCACCACACCAAAAAAAAAAACCAAAAAACAGGTGGGTAGACTAGTCCCTGGGTGGTGGTCTGCTGAGCCCTGCAACAGGCATGGTGGTGACTATGCCTGCAGGATGCATGCCCTGTGACCTCTGACTCTCAGGTCTCAACCCTCACTTGTGCACTAGACCAGCTCGTAGAGCACAACAGCATCTCTATGTCACCAGGGGTTCCAGGGTTTTTCCTATAAGGGTCATTCCTCCAGTTTCTCTAAACCAGGAATTGGTAGTCATAATAGTCATGGTTTAGGGCAATCAGGATTAAAATCTACCTGCATTCAAGGAGATTCATGATCATAAAAATTAATCTAGTTAACAATGACATCCTTGCACATACCAACTTTTTTTTTTTTTTTTGTCTTTTTGAGACAGGGTCTTGTTGTGCAGTTCAGGCTGATCTTGAGCTCACTTTTGTAGTCCAGGCTGGTCTCGAACTCGCACCAATCCTCCTGCCTCAGCCTCCCGAGTGCTGGGATTACAGGCGTGCGCCACCACACCTGGCTCCAACTCTTTTTTCTTAAAATCACTGCCTAGATGAAAAATGCTCAATTGTCTATTTAAAGAAACTGTTTTCTCTTGTACACTGAGACTTTTTTTTTTAACTGCTCAAAGAGGAGGTAGAGACCTGAACTTGAACCACTATGTAAAATGTCTTTATTTTATATTTTCAGTACCAGGATTGAACTCTTTCCTTTCCTTTCCTTTCCTTTCCTTTCCTTTCCTTTCCTTTCCTTTCCTTTCCTTTCCTTTCCTTTCCCTTTCTCTTTCTTTCTTTCTTTCTTTCTTTCTTTCTTTCTTTCTTTCTTTCTTTCTTTCTTTCTTTTGTCTTTTTGAGACAGGGTCTCACTATGCAGTTCAGGCTGGCTTTGAGCTCACTTTTGTAGTCCAGGCTGGTCTCGAACTCACATTGATCCTCCTGCCTCAGCATCCCAGGTGCTGGGATTAGAGGCATGTGTCACCATGCCTGGTGACACATTGAGCTACAGCCCCAGCCTTTTTTTTTTTTTTTCATTTTATATTTGGAGATAGAGGCTGGCAAGATAGCTCAGCAGTATAAAGTGCCTCCTTAAGCAAGCTTAGGCAGGCATAGGGGACTGAGGTTGGATCCCTGGCACCACATACTGCCCTGCTCTCTAGGCAGGCTGAGCCAGAAAAAAAAATCTATCTATCTATCTATCTATCTATCTATCTATCTATCTATTCATCCATCCATCCATCTATATTGAAATTAGTGAAGTGAGAAAAGGAAGTTGTGGGGCAGCCTGGTGTGGTTCCCTTCTTTATAAAAAATCCCAGCACTCAGGAGGCTGAGGCAGGAGGATCTCTGTCAACTGTGGGCCAGCCTGGAGTACTACTGAGTTCAAGATCTGCCAGAACTACAAAATGAGACCCTGTCTGAGAGAGAGAGAGAGGTGGGATGGGGAGCTAGATGCAGCGCACATGTCTTTAACCTGAGCACTGAAGGAAGCTGAGGCAGGACGGATTGTAAATTCAAATTCCACCTAGGCAATTTAAGGATACTATCTTAAAATAAAAAGGACTGAGAAGAGCGGCTGTGGTGGCACAAGCCTATAATCCCAACTCTTGAGCGGCTGAGGTAGGAGGATCAGTGGGAGTTTGAGACCAACTACAAAAATGAGCTCAAGGCCAGCCTGAACTGCATAGTGAGACCCAGTCTCAAAAAGATAAACAGTTTTCTGCATCACACCGTGCTGCAGCCGCAGGCTCCTGCCACCGGTGAACAGAAGCTGCCCCTGCCTCCCACCTACGCCGATCTAAGCAAGTCTGCCTGGGATGTCTTCATCAAGGGCCAAGGGTTTGGATTGATAAAACTTGATTTGAAAACCAAATCTGAGGGCCAGTGAGATGGCTCAGCGGTCTAAAGGTGCCTACCTAGGAAAGTTCAGGCAAGCGCTGGGACTAGTGCTCCATCTCTGGTACCACATGTTATGCCACCACACCCCAGGGTGGGCTGAGCCAGCCATAACACAATTAAATAAATGAGGTTTAAGAAAAATAAAATAAAATCTTAAAAAAAAAAAAAAAGTCTGATGGGCCCAGCAGGATGGCTCAGTGGTCTAAAGTGCCTGCTTAGGAAAGCTTAGCTGGCTGCAGGGACCGCGGTTTGATCCCCGGCACCACATGCTGCACCAGCCCTGCCCACAGGGCAGGCTGAGCTGGACATAAAAATAAACAAACAAACAAAAGTTCTGAAACAAGCCGGGTGTGGTGGCTCATGCCTGTAGTCCCAGCACTTGGGAGGTTGAGGCAGGAGGATCAGTGTGAGTTTGAGACCAGCCTGGGCTATGAAAGTGAGCTCAAGGCCAGCCTGAACTGCACAGCAAGACCCTGTCTCAAAAAGACAAAAAAAAAAAAAAAAAAAAAAAA
>PVJA010055163.1:0-11277 GCA_004027025.1 Myocastor coypus | reverse complement strand
TGCAATATGTCAACTTTCAAAGAAAAAAAGGGGGAAAAGAAAAAAAAAAGTAATGTGGATTTAGAAAGGTTAATGTTTAGTTGTTTGATCAATCTTATATACCTATATGTATTAATCTAAACTGATCCGATGATGAAAATATGTAATATAACCATTGTTAAATTTAAACAATAAAAGAATTGGAAAAAAAAAAAAAGAAAAACCATTCCACATTATGGTCTCCAGGTGTATCTATTTTCCTACAAGTGACTCATGTTTGTCCTTCTTTATGGCAGAGTAGTACTCCATGGTGTGTAAATACCGGTTTGTCCCTTCACTGTTGGTGGACACCTAGGCCACTTCCAAGCTTGGCCTGTTACAAGCTGTGCTGCCATAAACATGGGTGTGCATGGGTCACTGTTAAGTGATGTCTTTCCCTCCTTCTGAGTGTACCTAGAAGGGGAACAGCAGGGTCAAATAGAATTTCTAGTTTGAGGGTTTTGAGGACTCTCTTTACTGACTTCCTCTCTGAGCCTCTCCATTCCCCTTTGCTTCAGTGGCCTGCAAAGGAAAAAGTTGGGGCTCCCCATCCCCCCACAGGGACATAGTCCATCCTCTGCCCAAGTTCCATCCCCATGGCCAGGGATCCCAGCTGGAGAATATGACTGTCTTCTCTCCAGAGATGTTCACGGAGGTCTAGGAGGATGCGGGAAGCCAGGCTGCTTCAAGGATGGGGGCTGCAGGGTGCTGTCTCAGCAGTGCCCACCACAGAAAGGAAGAGCAGATGGCCATGAGGTCCCCAGGTCCCCAGCAATACAGCTGGCTGGACCCAGGGTGGTGTCTCCACACAGAGCTCCTGCAGCACACAGCTGTCCCTCGCTGTGAGGCCGGGAGGTCCAGGACCAGAGCAAGGCCTGGTTTCCTCCTCACTGTGCCCATCCTGCCACGTGGTCCTGCGTGGCTCCTGGGAGACACCGATGCCAGCGTCTGACCTCACTCTTGATGACAATTTCCCTCCAAGCAGAGCTTGGGCTTGCATGTGGACCACAGCTGTGCTGTGGGGTACAGCCCATGGGGGAAAGGACCCCAGGTTCACTTTGCTGTCTGCCAGACAGGGCTGGCCAGCACTGGGGCCTGGCCCTCCAAGGGAGCCCTGTCTCTCCCAGCAGCCCCAGGGGAGCTGTCCTGCTCACAGGCACAGGCACAGGTGAGTCCGTGTCCAAAGGTCAAGGCAGAGGGGAAATCCCCACTGAGCTGAGCTGTAGTGTCTTCCTCCAGTTGGACCTGGCTACAGATGGGTCATTGCACACAGACCTCACTGACAGACTCCCTTGGGGTTCCTGGAACCTGACCTCGGCCCCTAAGAGCAGAGGGGTGACAGAGCCTATGGAGCTGAGGCCCTAGCTTGGTCTTCTTGAGAGGGTGCTTGTATGAGAGAGAGAAACTGCTGTCAGGAAATCTTACAGAGAAGATAACACCACCCCTGCAGAGCTGCCCTTACCAGCCTTCCATGCAGGAGGGAGAGTGAGAAGTGTGCCCTTCTGCTGTGTCCAGGAAGCCAGCCTTGGAGCAAAGAGAAAGATGGCGGGCAGCTGGCTTCCTGAGGCTACGGGGCTCAAGGCATGCAGGGAGAAGGGAAGGGCTGTGTCAGTTCAAAGTCCCTGGGGAGCCATTGGGACTGAAGGGCCTATGCAGCAGGAGCCCCGTGAGAGCAGTCAGGGAGGGCCAGCTCAGTCCCGCCCTTCCCTCCCAGCAATGCCGCTGACTCAGTTGCCCTGCAGACCTGAGTCCACACTGTCCCACTGTCCCTGCAGAGGAAGACGCCCTCTTCCTCCTGGGGTTGGCTTAGCACTGGGGATGTGAGATGACACTGTTAGGCTCCAGGAAGTCACATTGAGTCACAGGTGGTGACCGGTGCCCTGGGCATGGGCCCTGGGCTTCCTGGTAGCTCTGGCAGGATGGTGTCCTCCTCTCAGGGATCTTCCACAGCCAGAGTCCTCCTGCCTGTATAAGATGCCCTGAGTAGCTTCCAGGGCCAGCACTGCTGTTCATCGTGGGCCCAACCTGTGTCCCACAGTGAACAGAAATGACAGTTTAGGGGCCCGGCAGGATGGCTCAGTGATCTAAAGCACCTGCAGGCGACTGCAGGGACCTCGGTTTGATCCCTGGCACCACATGCTGCGCCAGCCCTGCCCTCAGGGCAGGCTGAGCTGGCCATAAAAATAGATAAACAAACAAAAGTTCTGAAACAAGAAAAAAAAAAAGTAAATAAATGACAGTTTACACTGTGGTTTTTAACATTCAGGACCCCAGGTCAGGGGTCAAGAAGGTACAGAAAATAATCAAGGGAATGGGGTGCAAGGGAGGGATGTCCTGGGAATAGGATGAGCTCAGGCAGAGGGGACAAGACCGGAGGGGGTGTTGGCAGCCACAGGATGGCTAAGGACCAGGAAGGGAGGTGAGAGAGCTGGTGCATTTGTAGCTATACTGGCCTGCCGTAGGTGTCTTGGGATGGCAAAGCATGGTAACATTACATGGAACAGCTTCTGAGGAGTCAGCCCAGCTCGGAGCTAGTTTATACTGCCCTAAAACACCAGCTTCCTGCCCTGTGTGCCTGAGACGCATGCAGAGAGCATGAGTTCGTTTAGGAACCAAGCCAAGCAGATAGCCTGAGCTCCAGAGCTTCAGGGTTCCTGCATGGTGGCAAAGTTTACGAGGCAGATGTTTCTGGGCTGAGCCCACAGTGTCATCCCCTTGCCCTGACTGTCCCCCCTGATGGGGCAAAATGTCTTCAAGGAGCTGGGAGGATGTGAGGCCCCTCATGGCTGGGCCCAAGAGCTCCTGCCGAACCTGGAGTCTCAACCCACTGTTCCCCAAGGTGGGGGGAATGAGGGAGGACACAGCAAGGCAGAAGATGGGGTCAGCAATGGCCCTAAATTAAGCATGGAGCTGGGCAGAGCAGATGAGACTCCTGGGAATGCAAGACCCCCAAGCCCAGAGCCACTATCTGTGCAGCCCCACCCCTCAGCAGGAAACTGAACTGAGGTGGATGTGGCAGGCCTCTGGAGACTGGAAAAATAAAAATTTAAAGAACAAGCCCCTTCTAGACATCTTATCTTCAGCTCAGGCTTCTTAGTATTTGAGTAGTTGGGCATAGTGGTGCCTATTTATCATCTCGGCACTTGGGAGGCAGAAGCAGGAGGATTGCCACAGCTAAAGGCCAGCCTGGGTAACCCAGTGAGATGCTGTCTCAGAGAAAAACAACCAAGAGAAGGTAGCTGTATATATAGTCCAATAGTCCATAAGAGTATGTCTGGGTTCTTAGCAGAACTGGCAATGTTGGAAGTTGTTGACTTGGACCTTTTATAGCTCAGCATATTAGTATGGCTTTACTTTTTATACCTCATGGTTAGACTTTTCTGCTGGGTGGTTAAGGCCAAGCTAAAGCAAGACCTATATAACAAAAAATGTAACGTTTGTATGTAATAACAATAATATGTAAGGTATTAATTATTGTAGCTATCTTACTAGCCTGTTTTGAAATTGTCTCATTGTTATTTCTTTCTTATTAAAATTAATACAATTTAAAAGAAAAAACAACCAAACAAAAGTATCTGAGTAAAGTTCCTGGAAAAATGGACAGTACAAAGGTTTACAAAGAAAATCCTCAGACCAAGAGAAGTCAGAGACAGAGCAGACTGAAACTTGGAGCCTGGAAAAGACAATCCTGCAGACTTGAAAAAGAGCAGTGCCAATGGTTATAGCGAGGACCATGGGAACTGCTAACACAGTGGGGTGGAAAGAAAAATCTACTCCTCGGAGTTTCCAGAAGAAAGTGCAGAAGGAAGTGGGAGGAAGGGAGGAGGAGGAAGGAGGGGAAGAAGGAGAGGGAGGGAGGAGAGGTACAGAGGGGCAAGGAGGGAAGGGAGGCCAGAAGAGAGAAGGCAGAGGTAAACAGTCTCCCAGGAAGTCATGACTCAAGCAGGAGCAGACCCTGGCACTGAGACTAGTGGGAAAAGGTGACAGGACCACGGTTGCACCTTTGAGGCCCTGTCCACAGAGGACTGAAGGTCAGGTGGTGAAGACAGGAACAGCAACTTCATGGCGCCAAAGGCTGGTGGGTGTCACCCGGGCCAATGGGCTCCGCACACACTCCCAGAGGACAACTTCTGCGAGGGAGCCCTGAGAAGGCCCCATGTCCCTTCTGTGGCCACCTGAACCTGATCCTGAGGAAACATTTGAAACTCAAGTCCAGGGACATTTCACCCCATCACAGCCAGCTTCCCCCAGACAACTGAGGTCATAACGCAAAGAACTGAGCTGTTGAGAGAGGTGAGTAGCAGACAGAACAGAGGTGAGTAGTGGGACAGACAGGCATCCAGCAGGCCCAGGGGGCATGCAACTGTGCCACACTCATCCCAGCTTAGGGGAAAAGCCAAGGAAGGTGGGAACTCAGCACCCTGCCCTTGAAGCATTCCTGTAAGTCTGGAGTTATTTCAAAATGAAAAGTTAAAAGATAAAAATGGAGCAGTGAACAGGAAAATCATTGTTTCTGAAGAAAAACTCTGGGAGGCTGACGCAGGAAAATCAAAAGTTCAAGCCCAGCCTGGGCCCTTCAGCGATTTTGCAGGACTCCTCTCTCAACAGGAAAGATGAAAAGGGCTGGGGCACAGCTCGTGTGGGCTCAGGCCCAAAGCCAAAACACAGCACAGCACAAACAAAACACCTTACTCAGAATGCAGTCCAGAAAGACAAAAGCAAAACCCAGGAAGAGACTTAGCTGGGAATGCAGAGTGAAGAGCCCCAGAAGCCCAGGCGAAACAGAGGAAGCTGGAAGCGAGGAGATTCTAAAATGCCTACCTGCTAACTTTCCTGAATGTTAAAAACATCATAAGGAACTTCAGAGTAAAATAAGCAAAAACAAGGGGAAGGGGAAGCCCTATAGCCATCTAAATATATCTTAAGGGGAATTTTAAAGTGACCCAACAAAGGCAAAATATAAATGCAGAATTGAGCATAGACAGGAGCAAGGCCCAGGGACTGACTCACTACTCAACCCAGCCTTTGACTAGAAAAATAAATACAAGTCTTTATTGCCTTGGTTGGGAAGAAAGAAGCAAGCTGTGTTTATTCACAGGCAATAAGAGTTGATATGTTTTGAGAAAGTCCTATAAAATAAAGCAAACAAACTTCTAGAAGCAGTAAGTAGATTTAAGATATATGCAACATGCAAAATCAATGTACTTAACAATCCATTTTCTTCTATATACTAGAAGAGTGCTGAAAGAACTTTCATTTTTGAGACAGGGTCTTGCTTTGCAGTGAGGCTGACCTTGGCTTCATGCTGTAGCCCAGGCTGGCCTCAAACCTTGCAGCAGTCCTCCTGCCTCAGCCACCCAAGTGTTGAGACTAAAGGCCTATGCCACCACGCCCAGTTAAGAACTTTAAAAGTATTGTTTAAAGCAACATCAAAAGGTGGAGAATATGGAGATAAATGAATAAGAATATGTATAAAACATTTGCACTGAAAATTACAAATCAGTACTAAAGAATGTTAAAAGATCTAAGCAGGAGAGATCTGTTAGAACTCAGAAGATGGACGTGGTGGCGCATGCCTGTGATCCCAGCACTCGGGAGGCTGAGGCAGGAGGATCGGTGCGAGTTCGAGACCAGCCTGGGCTACGAAAGTGAGCTCAAGGCCAGCCTGAACTGCATAGCGAGACCCTGTCTCAAAAAGACAAAAAAAAAAAAAAAGAAAGAAAATAATAGTATGTGTTGCCTGCAAATCTATCTCATAGAGTATATACTGTTATGGTTTATGTCTAGTTGTTCCCCCAAAGCCTCATACAGTCATGGGTCAGGGACTTCTAGAGTTTGAGATTAACTCATGATCCACTGGGATTATAGGTTTTAGTACTGCTGGGATTATGGGTGTGGCCTGAGGTAATAGCCTGAGGCAGAGAGCCTGAATGTAATATAAGGGGAGGAGGGGATGCTGGGGAGATAGCTCAGTAGAATAAGCGCTTGCCTGGCAAGGGCAAGTGCGCGGTCCTGAGTTCAATCCCCAGTACTGCTAAAAAAAAAAGAGAGAGCAAGAGAGAGGCCAGTCCCAGTGGCCACTGGCACTGCAACACTCTCTGTGTTGTCTCTGCTGCTGTTGTTGGCTTTTGTTGCCTTTGTTGCTGTTCCACTGCCATCAACTGCTGCTCTCTGCGATGTGCCAGTCTGCCTTGGAGCCAGCCAAATACAGACTGAAACTTCCAGTAACTATGAACTAAATAAACCTTTCCTTTTCCTTCATTTTGGGTGTCAGCTTTTGACCCAGCAATGAGAGGGGAGTAACTAAGACATTATCCAAGACAAAAACCCACCCAGCCTTTTAGAGTAAAAACTTTCAAACTGATTCTAAAATTCACATTGAAATTCATTGAGATCAGAATAGGAAAAAAAAACTTAAAATGTAAAATGGAGTGATTCATGTTACTTCACACCTATGTCCACTTTAAGGTTATAGTAAACAAGACCAAGCGAGGTTGGCCACAGGACTGACAGACAGGCAGACAGACAGACTGGAAGATGGTGCTGGGACAACAGGCTTCCCTTATCTGATCATGTGATTTTTGACAATGCCATTGCATTTGAGTGGAAACAGAGAGCCACTCAGAAATAAATTGGCACAAAAGGACATCCAGGTGGAGAAATGATCCCCACCCCATTCCAGAAGCAGAAACCAACTTGTAGTGAGGGACCAATTTCTGTGTAATGACAGTCTTTCAAACTCCACTGTTGTGGCAGGCAAAGAATTCTCAAGTAACAAAGAAAGAACTAGATGTCAAAGCAATTAAAAATAACTAAGAAAATTAACAGACAATAAACTGAGGCAAATATTTATATCTAAGAAAGAGATGGAAGAATTATATCCTAGACATACAAGAAGCTGCCACAACTTGCTGATACAGTGAAATAACATGAAACTTAAAGACAAATGTCCGCATAGAAACTGGGACCAAATGCTGAAAATAACAAAGACTGGCAAAAGCCCTCGGCGTCAGTGGCCAGAGTGGAAAGTCAAATCAGCACTGTGGTGAGATCACTGTGCAGCAGAATGACATAATGGCATTGATGCCAGCGTCACGTACTAAGTGGATAGAGAGAACATTCTGTGAGCTAAAATTGATAAGATTAACTGCTTGGCTGCCTGCACCTATACCCCGCCAGAGAGTGTAAAATTCCACACACACTTTGGAAAATTCTGACAGATTCTTATAAAGTTAAATATTTACCAACTCCAAACCCAGCAATTCCACTTTTAGCTGTTTTCCCAAAATGCATAGAAACTGGTGTCACAAAAACTTGTGGTAAATACTGATAATATCTTATACATAGTTGCACTAAATTGGAACCCATCCAAAGGTCTAGCAATAGAAAATAAATAAAGAGATGAAGTCATCCACACAGTGGGGTGTTGGTCAGAAACAATAGGAGCAAGTGCTCATTCTAGGAACAGAAGGCTGCCTTGGGCATACAGGGTCCCTGACGACAGGAGAGCCACAGGGAAGAGCCAGCTGGACTGGACCTATGGAACCCTAAGCTAAGTAAACCTTTATTGTTTGAAGCCATTCAGAAACTGGCATGATTCAACCCCAGTTCTACAAAAGAAAGAAAGAAAAAGAGAGAGAGAGAGAGACAGAGAGAGAGAGAGAGAGAAAGAAAGAAAGAAAGAAAGAAAGGAAGGAAGGAAGGAAGGAAGGAAGGAAGGAAGGAAGGAAAGAAGGAAAGAGACTGGCATGATCTGGGATGCAAAAGAGACCAAGGGGCAAACCCTATTCAGCAGGTGTATTTACATTTGTTTCTGGGGACTGGTGATAAGCCTCTGTCCTTGGGGTAACAATGAATGGCCCTTCTCTGCATGTGGCTGGTTTTAGGGAGCCTCCCAAATGAATGACATGAGCGTGGTGGGGGTGAAACAGAGACCCTGCCCACAGACCGGGGCCTCACCACCCCCACCCAGCTCCATGAAATCTAAGAGGGCATAGGTGCCCATGTGTGGACACCATGACAGCTCATGGCCACTGTCACCCCAGGATGTGCCCAGAGGCCACTGGCACTGCAGAAGGAGCGTGGCCAGGAGTCTGAGACCCTTGCTCCCCAGAGCATGACCCACTCTGGATCCAGGAGTCAGTGCCACCTTGGCTCCTGCTCTGCCCTCACAGCCACAAGGTCAGGAGCAGGGCAACAGTGGCTTTGGGTCTTAAGCAGTGACAGCCAACTGACCTTGGAAGAATAACTTTGTCCTTCTGAGCCTAAGATTTCATTTCTGAAAAAATGGAGGTAAATTTACCACATTTTAAAAACATGGTGAAAATGTATAAAACCTCAGCCCTGACAGTGGATAAGCATATGGGATCTTGGGATCTCAACCACAATCCTAGCTCTTCCCAGCGCCAAGCACGAGGGTGTGACCTGTTCGTGTGGGTGCACAGCATCTCCATTCCGGCCTCTTATTTTGTGTGGCTGAAAGCTCTACATCTTAAGCCCAAACTCCTGTGTCCCTCTCCCCGGCCAGGGCCCCACCCTTTTTCTTCCTGCTTGGTGACTTGGGTCCCTCACTGGTTTTGTCCGCTTGTGACTGACTTATCTTACGTAGCACAAAGTCCCAAGGCTCCTTTGTGTCTAAGCCGGGTCAGGACCTCATTCCCATGACAGCCGCTCATAGGAGTGTCCAGGGCAGGAACTGTCCACAGTGTGCTCATCCCAGCCACCCTTCCCATGCCCTAGGCAAGCATTTTCCCACCAGGCTTCATCTTCAACTGTCTTTCATTTCATTTGGAGACAGTCCCACTGAATTGTCCTGGCTGGCTCAAATCTTCCTGCCCCTGTCTCCCAAGGACCTGGGGTTATAGGTGTGTGCCGCCATGCCAGGCTCTCTGCTAAGCTTCATTATTGTGGGGATATAATACCCACATTTATTCTTTCATATTTTACCCCTAGCGATGCTCAGGTAAACTTACACAAAACCTGTTAAATGGAACATTATGTGAGTAAAAATTCCCAGTTGACACCTCTGCACACATGCACCCCCTCCCCGTCTGTCACGCCAGCTGCTGAGATAACAGCTGGCTGCTGTCATGCTGTCATACAGATTTACAGTGGAAAAGTGCATTGTAACCCAGTGTTAGGTCCTGAGCATGAACCACAAGCCTAGGCAGGACTCGGCATGTGGCAAACCCCAGGTGGTCCAGATGTTCATGCCCCAACCTGTGAATGGTGCTCCTGCAGCCATGCCATGAACTCGTGAGTCAGTGCCAGGCAAATGGATGTGCTATTTAGATTATGCATTTATTAGAAAAATAACTCATTGAGACATGTTTTAATTTAACTTCTACCGTTTTATTTAGAGGCTGTTTGCTTTTTAGTTACCTGGCAGTGATTATCAAGAAATTTTAAATTGAAAAATTATTGTCCAATGTTTGCTTGTGTGTTGCTGGGAATGCAGCCCAGGCCAGGGCGAGTGGGGTGATGCCCTGTTACTGCCTGCATCCCCAGCTCATGGGCATTTAAGGCTCTCGATCTTCCTGAAGAGACAGCCCATAAAAAAATGCAAAGACAAGCATGGTGGCATGT
Source organism: Myocastor coypus (assembly GCA_004027025.1). NCBI lineage: Eukaryota > Metazoa > Chordata > Mammalia > Rodentia > Myocastoridae > Myocastor > Myocastor coypus. The sequence continues at coordinate 1,674 of PVJA010055163.1, read as the reverse complement.
ACCTGTCATCCCCACCAGTAGGAGGCTGAGGCAGGAGGATTGCCATCAGCTCTAGGGCAGCCTGGACTCTATAGTGAGTTCAAAGTCAGCATGAGCTGCCTACCAAGAGTTTGTCTCAGACAAACACTCTCTCTCTCTCTCTCTCTCTCTCTCTCTCTCTCTCTCTCTCTCTCCCTTTCTCTGTCTCCCTCTCTAAAAGATTCTTTTTTTCCCTGAAGCCTGACCAGCACTTGTTATTTGTTTTTTTCATGATGGCTTTTCTTTCTGGAAAAGAAAGAAAGAAAGATGGAACCTCAGCGTTATTTTAATTTTCACTTTGCTAATGGTCAATGAAATTGAGTATTTTTTTATGTATTGATAAGTTATTTGTACTTCTTCTGAGAAGTATATATTTGTTTCAGCTGCTTATTTTTTTGATAAGATCTTTTATTTTGAGCGGGGTCTTTTTAAAAGTTCCTTATATATTTTAAGTATTAGGTGTCCATCTGAGGAATAGCTGGCAACAGGCTGGTGAGGTTGTACAAAGGAGCTTCTGCTCAAGGGGAATATAAACTAGTGCCATGCTATGGTTTGTGTGTGGTCGTCCCCCACAGCCTCATGCAGTCATGGGGTGGCTACTAGAGTTTGTGTTTAATTCATGATCCAATACAGGGATTATGGGTGTGAGTGCTGTACCAGCACTGGGACAGAGAGCCTGAATACACTGTAAGAAAAGAGGCTTGCTAGCTGCTACAGCACCTACTCCTCACTTTGCTGTTTTCTGCCACCATGAACAGCTGACCTCTGTCACATGCCACTCTGCCTTGGAGCCAGCCGAGTATGAACTGAAACCTCCACTCACTGTGGGCTAAATAAACTTTTGCTTCCTTAATTCTGGGTGTTAGGTATTTGGTCCCAGCTAGGAGAGAAGAGTAACTGAGACATACCATCACCATGGAAATCAGAATGAAGATTCCTCACAAAACTGAATCCAGAAATTCAGTTTGAACCAGATATTACCTTCCTTAGATACCTTCCTGAAAGAGTGATCACCGCACACCCAAGCTTATGGCAGCACAGCTCATAAGAGCTAAATCTTGGGAGCAACCTGCATGCCCATCGACCAATGAACAACAGGTAAGGAAAAGGAGGTGTTTACGCACTGCGAAGCGCTATTCTTCTATAAAGGAGGACAACTTGGGTCCTTTAGAGGAAAATGGAGACACTTTGAGAACGCAGTGTTAAGTGAAGTGAATCAGGCACACACGCTTAAATATTATGTGGTTTCTCTTTTATGAAACACCGAAACTATAACTGAAGAGCCAAGTGAGCTATAGGTGACAGGAAGGAGGGAAATGGAACTTTCTCAAAGGAAAGGGAGTCAGGGACTTGAGGGGAGAAGGGAAGAAACAGGCATCAGGATGTGATCTGCACAAAAGGGAAAGAGCCCGAGGGATGTGGGCAGTGGTGGGGAGGACAATAATGCCAGGATGAGTGCTGCGCACACCAGCCACACACAAGGGAGGTGGCCCTGCTGCTGCCAACGTGGGCTGATAACATAAGACAAGGGGAAGAGAGGAATTTCCACCTTAGCTGCTAGGTCTTCAAACGCCGCCTCTGTCATCTCCTGGGCCTCCAGCTGCTCCTCTGCCCCCATGCTTCTCCTCCTCCTCCTCCTCTTCCTCCTCCTCCTCC
>PVJA010055162.1:0-11258 GCA_004027025.1 Myocastor coypus | reverse complement strand
TTAAGACGTGTTTAGAAGCCAGGCGTGGTGGTGCATACCTGTAATCCCAGCACTCGGGAGGCTGAAGCAGGAGGATCGGTGCGAGTTTGAAACCAGCCTGGGCTACAAAAGTGAGCTCCAGGCCAGCCTCAACTGCACAGCAAGACCCTGTCTCAAAAAAGACAAAAAAAAGAAGAAGAAGAAGAAGAAGACATATTTAGTACACAGTCTCACTATATAGGTCAGACTCGAAGTGATTGTCCTGTTTTCATCCTTCCAAGCACTGGGATTACAGGTGCACACACCACCAGTGTCAACCGCTATCTCTTGTGCTCAGCCTAAACAAGTGCTTTTGTCTGCTGAGCCATCTGGCTGGCCCTCCAGCAAATATCTTGGTCTTCCTGGGGCCCGGCAGGATGGCTCAGTGGTCTAAAGCACCTGCTTGGGAAAGCTTGGGCGGCTGCAGGGACCGCGGTTTGATACCCGGCACCACATGCTGCGCCAGCCCAGCCCTGAGGGCGGGCTGAGCCGGCCAGAAAAATAAATAAGCAAACAAACAAAAGTTCTGAAACAAGGAAAAAAAAATAATATCTTGGTCTCCTAAAATCAAGCTGCGTTAGCCACAGGCTGTATTGCACACTTACAATGTCAGCTTTCTAGAGGCTGAGGCAGGAGGATCACAAATTCCAGCCCAGTCTGGGTAACTTAGTAATTGAGTGAGACTCCATCTCAAAAGAAAAAAAAAAAAAAAAAAGTTGTGGGGATGGAGCTCAGGGGGTAGAGCCCTGGGTTCAATCACTGGAAAAAAGAAAAGAGAGACAGATGGTGGGTTTGTGTTAGTGGGCAGGTACAGCGAAGCTGATCTGGTGGAAGGGGTGTTTGGATTAAAAGCAGCCCAGGTAACACAATCCAGCGTTAACTTGCACACTATCGACTGGGAAGCGGAAAAAAACAAAGCAAATACGCTCTGCGCTGGTGGACCGCAGCGGCAGCATAGAGGGGAAGGGCCTGAGGCTGGGAGGATGCCTGCTGGGGGCTGATCTGTTTCCTTGCGAGGCCAAGGCCCAGGAGAGCAGTGGGGTGTGCCGTGGAGGTGACGGGACCCTGTCTGACATCATCGAGTGCCCATCTCTCGGCCACTTCCGTGGGCCCCAGCTGGAAAGTCCTGGTGCGCTCCCTTCCCCCAGTGCCACTGGCAGAGTTCCAGGAAAGGCACAACCGGAAGTGTGGAGGAGGGGTGTGGGGTGGGGGTTGGGTGTCCGGCCGTCTGTACCCTTGTGGAAGCCTCAGGTAAGGGGCACCTGTAGAGGTTGTCTGGGCTGGAAAAACCCGGACTTCTCACTGGGCCTCGGTTTACCACTGGCATTGAGGTGACAGGTAGGACAGCTTTCCAGTGCATCAGGTGGGTGCTGTCTCACCAGGGTGATCAGCCCGCAGGCCATGCCAGGCTCCTCAGAGCTTGAGGAAGGAAAGTCCCGGGAGGGAGAGAGGTGTGGCCGGCAGAAACTGTCCCAGTTTGTGTGTCCCGTGGGCGGGGCAGGTGTGGAGGCCCCCCCAGCAGGTGGGCGCCACCTCTCTGGTGCCTTCCTCAATCACCTGCTGCCCACCTACTGCGGGAGCCAGCCGGCTGCAGTTAAGTAAGACCTACCTGCGTGTCCTCTGGGAATTCCAGGCAGGCCAGGGAGACACAGATGTGAGATGTGTGTGTCCTCTCCCCGACCTGTAACAGATGTCCCGCTGGGCCTGTATTTACCAGGTGGCCCCATGTCTCCCAGATGCCCCTTAAACACTGATTGGTCCCTGTTGGAGACTCTCCCCGGGAAGCTCAGGGGGCTTCTGGGTTCAGAACCAGACACACAAGCTGGGTGTGGCGGCTCAGGGCTGCAATCCCAGTACTCTGGGAGGCTGAGGCAGCAGAATGGGAGGTTTGAGCCATTTGGGCAGCTTCATAATTTAGTAAGATCCTATCTCGGACACACAATCATCCCAGGGCTTGAAAGTGGTGGGACTCAGGCGTGCCAGAGAGCCTGGCCCTGAGTGGCCTGGCTCCAGGTGCCTCGCCCTGAGCCACCCCTTCCTACCCTGGGTCCCCATGGCCTCTGTCCCTCCTGCATGCATCTAGAGCTGTCCAGGGAGGTGCACAGGCACCCCTCGGCCTGCCACCTGATGATGTCCTTGCCCACTTCTGCCTCTATGCCCAGGTGCAGGCTGGGGACCTGCGGCAGACCTTTCGCTCTGGGCCCAGTTTCCAGCTGGATTCCTGTCTTCTGGAAAAGGTTGCCACACTCGCCCCACCCTGCTCAACTCTCCAGAGTGGGTGATCACTGTGCTACTTGGTGCCTAGCATACTGTTGAGAATTCAGCACCCACTAGAGTTGTGCTCACCACACAGCACCCCTTAGCTGTTCGGCCTCCCTGTACCCCACAACCTTAGCTTTTCTCCCCCCCTTTTTCTTTTTTTGTCTTTTTGAAGCAGCATCTCGCTATGCAGTTCAGGCTGGCCTTGAGCTCACTTTTGTAGCCCACGCTGGTTTCGAACATGCACCGATCCTCCTGCCTCAGCCTCCCGAGTGCTGGGATTATAGGCGTGCGCCACCACACCCGGCTTTTCTTCCCTTTGAAGTCTCACAAAACTGCAAAACTCTGCACCTGGCTTCACCAGCACCTGGCCTGGGCTGTTCTTATCGGCCAGCCTTGGTGTCTTTCAGTGAAAAACACGTTTACTGATGAGGCAGAAGGTGCCCCAGGCATGGCCCCTGCCTGCTGTCCCCACCCAGTTCTGGCTGAGCAGGTTCAGGCTCCAGTCTCTTCTGCCCTAGCCTGAAGCATCACCCCCAGGCTCATCTCCCCTAGCTGAGCTGGGGTTTCTGGGTGCGCAAAATGGAGGCACAGGCAAGAAGCGCTGGACACAGGAACCCCACCCCCCAGCTCCCCATACCCTCAAACCTCCTCTGGCCAATGCTGCAAAAATTACAGGCAAGGTCAAATGTCTAGATAATGATAGTAAATAATAATAATAATAATAATAATAATAATAGTAGTAGTAGTAGCAGCCTTAACATCATATGACAGAAGCGATAAGGACTGAAAGTGATAAGGTCATCACAGAGGAATTTCTCACTGACACTCCCAGGACTTCCTCTCTGATTGTTTCCCCCCCCAGGGTCCCGCCCCCGCTCCTCCCACCCAAGCCTGCCCAGGTTCGGTCGGTCGTGGGCTGTGAGGACCCCATCTGGGCTTCAGGTCCTGCAGTTGGCTGAGCGCAGCCGCCACCCTCTTTATTTGTCCTTGAGGACATCAGGTGCCCCGGGGGCCTGTGACTCAGTGTCTGAATCCTGTCTGAGCTCAGCTTGGGCACGGGGCAGGGGAGAGGACAGTTTCTTCTGAGACCAGAAGTGACTCAGGGGCCTGGGGCTGGGGCCTTTGTACCTTTCTTTGTTGGCCATGGCTCAGGAATCCAGCGAAACTGGTCAGGGGGAGGCCCCTGGGATCTGGTCCCTCCTCTGTCCCCGCCTCTCTTCAGGAGCTGTATAACTGCACCTGTGTGCTGATTGCTGGGTGGCAGCTGGTGTGGCGCGGGAAGGAACTGGTTGGGTGACACTTGCTGCAGGCGGCGGCGGCTGGCTTTCTCTTCCGGCCTCTTTGGGAAAGGCTTTCCCTGCCCCAGGTGGAACTCAAACTTCTCAGGAGTAAGCACCGCCGCCACGAGCCATGGCTTCCATGGGCCTGCAGGTGCTGGGCATCTCTCTGGCCGTGCTGGGCTGGCTGGGCACCATCCTCGGCTGCGCGCTGCCCATGTGGCGGGTGTCGGCCTTCATCGGCAGCAACATCGTCACCGCGCAGACCAACTGGGAGGGCCTGTGGATGAACTGTGTGGTCCAGAGCACCGGGCAGATGCAGTGCAAGGTGCACGACTCCCTGCTGGCGCTGCCCCAGGACCTGCAGGCGGCTCGCGCGCTCATGGTCGTGGGCATCATCGTGGCGGCTCTGGGGATGCTGCTGTCCGTGGTCGGAGGCAAGTGCACCAACTGCTTGGAAGACGAGACCACCAAGGCTAAGACCATGATCGTGGCCGGCGTGGTGTTCCTGGTGGCTGGCCTGCTGGTGCTGGTGCCTGTGTCCTGGACGGCCAACAACATCATCCGGGACTTCTACAACCCCCTGGTGGCATCTGGGCAGAAGCGGGAGATGGGCGCCTCGCTCTACATCGGCTGGGCGGCCTCGGCTCTGCTGCTGCTCGGCGGGGCCCTCCTGTGCTGCAACTGCCCGCCCCGCAGCGACAAGCCCTACTCGGCCAAGTACTCAGCGGCCCGCTCCGCCGCAACCAGCAACTACGTGTAGGAGCTGCCGAGCCACACTGACCTCTTTGGCTTTGTTTTTCTGGGCCTGACCTTCATCCATCCGGCTGGGGACCCCCAGGTGGCTCTGCTACAGACTTCCGGCTGCTGGCACATGGGCCAGCAGGGATGGAGCAGCCCTCAGCCCTTCCTGGCCCCTGGCCACTCACCGAGGCCTCTCTTCTCCATGGCCAGGATGGACAGACAGAGACTCCTAAGCCACCAGCTCTGCATGGCTGGTGGAACCACCAGAAGCGGTGGTGGCATGGGGAGCTGGCTCCTGCTGGCCAGGACGGCTCAGCCCCGACCTCAGGCTCTCAGCGAGTCCCTTGCCCATGCCCGTGCCGTCCACCGTCCCTCCCTGCCCTCATCCTTCTGTCTCCACTTTTCCTTCTTGCCTTCTCTTGCCGCTTCCCCACACCTTTGGGTGCCCCAGGCCTTGGTGTGATGGATGGCGGATGGCGGGTGACCGGGTGGATCTGTGACTGTGACATGGAAATCTGCCCCTGTGGAAACCTGTACCACCCATGAGAGCACCGGGCCACCCACCTGCCTTCGGAATGGTGCTCGGACTGGCTGGACGGGTTTGTGGGAGGGGTGCAGGTGGAAGAAACAGGCTTGGGTAGTGTTGTCCGGGGAGGGGGCCTGACTTTGACCAGCCTGGGGGAGGGTCCCTGGACTGTCTTTGCTGGCCATTTGGTTTCTGTTTTTGTAATTTAAGACATCCTATTCATCACTGTAATTATTATTATTTTCTACAATAAACAAAGCTGTGCACACGACGACTGCATATTGCCTCTGAATCCAGCCGTGGAGGTGGGGGTTGGGGCTGTGGGCAGGGCAGGGGCCAGGATGTCCAAGCTTGGTTTCAGGGAGTTGAAAATCAACCTCTGAAAAGACCTCGCCCTAGCCCTTTGGTTGGAGGGGAGACTGGGAACCTAAGTCCCAGTGCCCAGGGAAGGGCTGGGGAGGCCAGGAAGAAGAAGGACAGAGGTCAGCGCCTAGCCCCCCTCCCCTGCCACCCCAGCTTTGTCTGAGCTGCAAGGTGTCCCAGGCCTCAGCCTGGAATGTTCCTTTTTTCTCCCCACCCTCAGAATCTGGCGGGCCCAGAGGGACTGACTCTGAGCTGCCTTCCCATAGTCCGCAGAGGAGTCATCGCTAGCCCTGACCCCGCTCCCGTCCCCTCCCCTTTCTCTGCACCTGTAGGTTCACTTCTTGAACACTCGGGCAATGGCAACTGTGGAACTGACACAATTTTCTTTTGTAACAGGGTGGAGCCGTTTCCTCTGCCGCACTTAATTTTGTTTTAAGGTAAGGTCTTAGGGTTCAGTATTCATATACTTGTTTTTGCAATACTAGGGATTGAACTACAATCACAAAGCTACATCCTCGGCCCTTTAAAGCTTTTTCTTTCTTTCTTTTTTTTTTTTAGTCAGGGTCTCAATATGCAACTCAGGCTGGCCATGAGCTCACTTTGTAGCCCAAGCTGGTCTTGAACTCCCAGTGATCCTCCTGCCTCAGCCTCCCGAGTGTTGGGATTACAGGCGTGCTCCACCATGTCTGGATGCTTATCTTTTCTTTTGGAACTCAGGGGAAGACAGAATCATCCATCGTTAGCTTAACTCCAGCTAACCCTTCTGATATACACTCACCTGGTGACCTGTGTGTGTGTGTGTGTGTGTGTGTGTGTGTGCGTGTGTAGTGTGTGTATTTAGGTATGGGGAGATAGCCTTGTGTGGCTCAGATGGGTTCTTGAGCCCTTCCCTCAGGCCACCCAAGTGCTGGATAATTAGGCCTTTGATGTCAGAGGGTCTCAGAGCACAGGAAGGTGGATGTTTTTGGAGCCCTGGGAGCTGTGGTTTGGTCACACTTGGACACCGCTGAACATGTGCCTCCCTCCTGCTGCTCTCCATGCCCACGTAGCAGACCACCCAGTTCTGTGTGCCTGCCCCCTCTGTCCCTCCCTCCTTCCCTCCCTCCCTCCTTTCCTTCCTTCCTGCTTTGACATGGAGCTGCATCTCTAGACCTTTTTAAATTTCTATTTTCAGAGGGAGGATCACTCAGTTGCCCAGGTTGGGCTCGAACTTGTGATCCTCCCTCCTCAGCCTCCCAGAAGACTAGGATTTCAGATGTGCGCCACCACCCCTGTCTACAGTCCCCCCATTTTCTTCCTCCCACAGGTATCCACAGATGGGTCCTGGGGGAGGCAGATGGAGACCAGCAGCTCCAGCTGGGCGTGTACCGTTGCCTGTAAACAACTCTTGCAAAACTTGCTGCTTTGGTTCAGGTGTACTGGGTGGAGAAACCAACTTGGCTTGGTCAGGCAAGAACCCCTGACCCTCTTTCCTGGAGCCAGGGATTTGCAGACCCTTCAGTCTTTTCATCCCCACTGATATTCCTTTAATAGGCAGGGCATTCCAGGGGGCAGCTATGGGACAGGGCAGGTCACAGCTGGCGGAGCTGGGGCCCAGGCCTCAACCCCTCTTCCGGTACAGGTAGATGATTCCAGAGATGAAGCCATCCTTGGCCTTGAGGCTGGAGGTGGCCAGTTCCCAGCGGTCCACAGGCTGGGCCACCAGGCGCTCCCACAGCCCAGCTTGCTCTAGCCTGTCCAGGGTAGTCTCCAGAGTCTCTTTGTATGGAAGGTTGGAGGGGTTGGCCCTGGTAGTCAGACACACCAGCCCACCTGGACGGGGTGGAGAAGAGGTGATGGCAGGGAGCACTGGGGCCACAGTCCCAGGCCCTCCCTTCTCACCATAGCTTCGAGGCTGTGCAATGTACAGTTTTGTCCCAGGTCAGTTTCTTCGTCCTCCCCCTCTGCCAGGAGTGCTCTTCGCTTTCCTCCCCTAGACAGCCTCCTATACACCCCCCAAAGCCCAAGTGCCCTTGACCCTATGAATTCCTCAGCCAGTGCTGGCTGCTGGCCTCCCTGTCGCTGCTCACCATGCTCCTCTGGGGAGGACATAACTGGGTCAGGACACAGAGGAAAGAAGCACCTGGCCATTGGACCCTGGGAGCCCTGTGCCTCTCTGGGCCTCTGCTTCAGCAAGGCGGAGAGGAGAGGACTGTTGTGTCCGACCAGAAGACCAGAGCTTTGCATATCGACATGCAAAATGCATCTGGGCAGGGGTCCTAGGGTAGGGGTGGGGAGGAACATGAAGGCCTGCGGCAGGGGTCCTGTGCCTCATGGGGTGTGGACGGGGCCCTGGCCATCCTGCTGGCCCTCGTGAGTTCCTTGATGGGAATCTCATCTGCCTCGCCCAACCCTGTGTCTCTGGTTGACCCCACTGAGGCTAGATTTGCCAGCGGTCTCAGCCTGCCTAGACCTGTCCAGGCTCCGGCCCCGCCCCTCTCAGCCCGCTGCAGGGCTAAGGAACTGTGGGGACAGGAAGCATTTTTGCCACCTGACTTCCTGACCCTGTCCTCCCCCAGGCCGGTGGCTCCTGGTCCACCCGCCACCCTCCTTGTGACTGGCTCTTGCCGTACAAAGGTCCTCTTGGGGATCTTCAGACCTCAGCTCTCAGCTCTCCAGCACGGGGCAGTCCTCACAGACTTGTGATTACCCCTGGCCTGACACTGTGCTTGCTGGGGGCCATCCCGGGCCTTGGTGAGTTGGAGTGGGGGCTCAGAGGGCGGGGTCCATGCCTTCTGCCCAGAGCAGAGTAGAGCAGAATGGCACACAGTAGGACCACAGTGAGCACAGCGCCTGCTCAGGGCGCAGAATTGCAGATGGAGCACATCCTCACCTGACCGAGCAGCCCCTGTCCCCAGATGGGGAACTGAGACCAGAGAAAAGGACCCTCTGACACCAGACAACAAGACAGTGAGGTAACTGGAGGACAAACGGATGGAACTGAGTCCATACTGCACGTCAGGACAGAAGCCAAGGCCTTTGGGGTCTGATTTCCCTCAACTGGCTCCGCCAGCCTATGCAGGCAGGGACCACGGGCATGGTGTGGGACCTCCCCATATGCTGATAGCAGGTGCCATCGGCTGCCCAGCCATGAGGAAAGCCACACACCCACTTGCCACACCTGTGCCACTGCATCTGGAGAAGCTTGGCCTCGCTTGGCCTGGGTGTGAGGTGTGCAGAGGGGAGGCGTCTGGGGAGGGCCAGGACATGCCTTACCTGGCTTGGTGACACGAAGGAGCTCTGGGATGGCAGTGCACGGCACCTGGCCCTCACTGAGGGCACCCACCATGAGCACCGCGTCGTAGGTCCCTGCGGTAGGGAGGGCGTGTGTGTGTGGTGCAGCGTTTGGCCCACTGTGTGGCCACAGATCACTTCAGAGGCTGGGGTGAGGCAGGAGACAGGTGCCAGGGTGCAGTCCTAGGCTGACACCAGCCCTGTGGCGGGGCTTGGTGACAGCTCAGGGAGCACTCCACAGCGTGGCTGGGGGTTCAGTGGCAAGAGAAGGGCTAGCTGCTTGGCAAGGTGCATGCGAGGGAGGCCTTGGGGTATCCGGTGCCAGAGAGGAAATACCTTCAGGGCTGGGAAGAGGCTCCTGGCCCAGCCTGCAGGGGCTGAGCTGCCTGTAGAGGCCACGAGTCCGGGCCTGTTCCAGCATCCTCAGGCTCCCGTCCACTCCGTGCAGCTGCAGGAAGCCCCGGGCCTGCAGCTGGGGTGGGGGGCTGGGTCACAGCTCCGGTCGTGCCCTTTCCCAGCAGGGTCCCCCAAAGCCTGGTAGAACAGTGGCCCTGCAGTGGCAGAGTTGAGGGCGCAGGGAATTTGAGCAAGGGGAGGTTGAGGAGATGACAGAGAACTGGGAGGCCTCACCTCAGCAGCTACCAGGCCAGTACCACAGGCCACGTCCAGGATCAGGGCTGTGGGAGGCAGGCGTGGGACGGCCTGGGTGAGACAGTCCACGGCTAGGCTGGGCGCACGATACTGCAAGGCAGCCACATCCTGCAGACAGAATGCCGAACCTGCCACCATCAGTGTCCCAGCGTGTGGGTGTCCTGTGTGTGCATGGGGGTAGGAGCCTGCCGGCTAAGGCTGTGTGTGTGTGTGTGTGTGTGTGTGTGTGTGTGTGCGTGTGTAAGGGATGAGGCCCTGCTGGGAGCACAGAGAGGAGACTCAGGTGTGCGGAGTCGCCAGCCGCGGGGCTCCGGTCTTTCAGGAAACCGTCTGGATCATCCGCTGTCAGCCGGCCGTGGCACCTCCTCCAGGCAGGCCCAGCATCTGAGTTGCCTTCTCAGGGAGTTGCTGGTCCAGAGCTGGCAGGAGCCACCGTAGGGCACAGAGGATCTCTCCAGCAGGTGCAGAACTGCGACCTTCTCACCCAGGTCTTGCTTCCATCCTCAAAGCGCCAGGGATGCCAGGCCAACTATCCCCATTTTACAGTAAGAGAAGTCAAGGCCGGGCGAGTGGAGCTCAGGGCCCCTGCAAGCTTACCTGGTCATAGTAGGGGGCCCAGGAATCATAGAACCGGAGCTTTTGGGATAGGTCTGTGACGCTATGCGCAGCCCTGACCTGCTGCAGCACCTCAGGCAGCCTTCTGCCCTCCTCCTGAGCCATCTTCCTGTGGGGACGCCTTCGGGCTTCGACCTTTGCACCCGCGAGCTGCGGGACTGACAGGGGCACGCAGGGGTGGGGGTGGGATAGCAGCCAGTGCCGAAGGGCTCTCTCAAGGGACAGAGGATCAGGACACCGGGGGTCCTAACCTGCCAGGGGTCACACGGTGAGCCTAGCCACGTCCCCCACAGCCCTCAATGATGATTTGTTTCCGTTAACACAAAATACCCAATCAAAGCGAACAAGTGACCCCACGCCCCTAGCACCAGCCAATCAACTCAAGGCTCTCATCCCGCCTCCAGTCCAGTCGAATCAAGACTTCATTGAGATTTATTTACCACTACCACGTACCGTAGGAATGTCTTGGAATTTTGGGGCCGTTGCGCCCTTGAAATGCGGCTACAGCATCTGATTTACCGATCCCCCAACACCTTTTTTTTTTTTTTAGTACCAGGGATTGAACCTAGGGGCTTCACACTGAGCTACATTCACAGCTTTATTTTTTATTTTTTTGTGGCTGGCTAAGCCTCCGCCGGTGCCTGGCACGACCAGTGGTGTTGGGGATCGAACCACAGTCCCTGCGCTTGCCTGACCTTGCCTAAGCAGGCATGTTAGTCCACTGAGCTATCTTGCAAGCCTTACTTTATTTTACTTTTTTTTTTTTTTTTTTTGCTTTAAACAATTTAGTTAACTGAAATGGACCTACATTTGTTTCTGAAGTGACTTCCATTATTTGGATACATCTTTTCCCAATGGTGGTTTACAAGATCTTCAAGCCAATATAAATATTTTATAAATATTTGGGTGGGGCCCGGCAGGATGGCTCAGTGGTCTAAAGCGCCTGTTTGGGGAAGCTTGGGCGGCTTCAGGGACTGCGGTTCGATCCCCGGCACCACATGCTGCACCAGCCCTGCCCTCGGGGTGGGCTGAGCTGGCCATAAAAATGAGTGAATAAACAAACAAAGGTTCTGAAAAAAGTATAAAAATAATAAATAAATATTTGGGTGTACACCTGCACAATACCTCCACAATACTTTTCAGCAAGAAAACACTGAAGAGTAAAGACCAGACACAATTACTACAGTGAAAATCTGCTGAGATTTTTTTTAAGAATTTTTATTTTTATTTATTTTTATTTTTATTTTTATTTTTATTTTTTTTGCCTTTTTTTGAGATAGGGTCTCGGTATGCAGTTGAGGCTGGCCTTGAGCTCACTTTTGTAGCTCAGGCTGGTCTCGAACTCGCACCGATCCTCCTGCCTCAGCCTCCCGAGTGCTGGGATTACAGGCATGAGCCACCACGCCCGGCTAAGAATTTTTATTTTATTTTATTTTTTTCTTGTTTCAGAATTTTTGTTTGTTTATTTATTTATTTTTATGGCCAGCTCAGCCTGCCCTGAGGGCAGGGCTGGCGCAGCATGTGGTGCC
>PVJA010055161.1:0-11288 GCA_004027025.1 Myocastor coypus | reverse complement strand
AACTCGCAGTGATCCTCCCACCTCAGCCTCCCAAGTGCTAGGATTACAGGCATGTGCCAACGCTCCTGGCTCAGAGTTACTTACTATTTTTGAGAGGCATTAGAACCCATTAGTCCTGGCTGCATAATGATTGAAGCAGTTACATAAATTGCTGTAGCCAGCATTAAAAATAGGACACGAGGGAGCAGCTGAGACATGGGAATTGTACTGTTTCAATACAAACAAGGTCCAAGCAGCTATGTAGATAATAACAGAATTATCATCTTTTTCTCCCCCAAGAAACTGTGAAATCAGGTAAAAGTGCTATATTTAGCAATAAAGTTTGATAAAAGCACAATTGTTTCTACACTATGGTGTGAACAGTTGATGCCTGATCTCCATGAAGTACCTTTCATATGCACTAAGAAGATAAAAAGCTTTGTCTTCATTGAATTTAAGTATGAGTGACTAAATAATATGCTATATAGAGACCAGAGGATTTTATAATATGTTTTAAAATCAGTATTGTAAATATATCAATATATTTTTAAAGCAAAATGTAAGTAAAGTAGTAAGTTCTGTCTTTGTATGTCATACAATCAGTCTGTTCTCAACTCTGTGTTTTTTATTTAAATTCTGGGATTGATAAATTGACTAAAATTATAGGCATCCAATTTCTCACATTCGTTGTGTTTTTTTTATTGTTGTTGTTATTTGTAGTACCAGGGAGTAAACTCAGGCCCTTGCAATTTCCAGGAAGGTGCTTAAGCCACCAAGCTATACCTCTGGCTCCTATGCATCTAATTTGATTTAATATGATTACGGCCATACTGGATAATACTGACTGCTGAGAAGATCTACGCTGAATCTTACTATAACATTCCTTTCATGCACCAGTGTAGTTTTCATATTACTAGTTTAATTGATAAAAAAGTGATGGAATTTAATTAGGAGCTATATTCATTTCTGCATGCTTAGGACAATATAATCATACATAGCATGAACACACGTTCATGGGTAGTATTATGAAGAAATTAACAATGACAAACTTTTGTCTTCATTGTAATGCAGTATTTATATTGCCTGAATATTACAATGTTATGTTCTTAATAAATATCAAAAAGATAGGATTTTAGTTTAAGGACATATTTATGCCACCTAGAATCAATTAATAGCATTCCGAGTTTTATTTCTTTATGCTTTTAAACTTCTTATTTATTTGGTGCAGGGTCTTGCTACACAACACAGTCCAACAATGATCATCCTGTCTCAGTCTCCTCAGCATTGGGATTACAGGTATATGTTACCATACCTCGTTTTGGTTCCCAGCCTGTTGCACCTGGGTTTCCAGGGCCAGCATTGTTCAGCTTGTCAGGAAGATGCTTAGACTGCTGAGATATCTCCCCAGCCCATTTCTGGTTTCAAACATTCAGAAGCTTACTGCTGAAAGGGTTTAACCTAAACATAAACTAGGTGGGTTCATCCTTATTTTTGTCATAATTCGTAGACATACTTAAAAGCATGTTAATACTAGCAATATGATAGAAAGGGAAATAATGAGAAAAAGGGTAGGAAAGGAAGGAGGGAGGGAAGGAGAGAAGAAGGGCGAGAGGGAGTGAAAGACATTTGGACTGTAGATGTGCAATATTAGGTTATGTTTTATGCTTACTTTATCAACAGTTCTGATATTTCTCACATAAATACAAATTTTTCAGGCTTTTAAACATATAGGTTTGCTTAAAACAACCACCTGGCCTAGTATTGACTATTTATGCAATAAGGCATCTGAAGCAATTGATCTTGTTGTATTAACTTGAATCTGACAAGCAACAGTTGCTTATTTTTGTGGTACTTATATGTACTATTAGTTCTGATCATATTGCTGTTCTATGAAATTATTTATGAGAAATTAAAGATATAGTATGATGCCCAAAGTTTCCAGTTTCTATTCTTGTAAACTATGAAAAAATGGGTGCTTAGAATTACTACACCAAAAAGATCATATAAAGATGAATCATTCCCTGGTGAAGATATAAGAATTGTAAGAACTTGTGAGTAGGGTAAGAGGGTGTGTTCTGGTCAGCCCAAAGCATATGGATATATCATATAGAAGGAAATTCTATTTAACTGAACATTCTCTTTAATTTTGGCAGCTTGAATTTTATGCCATAATCTAGTACTGGTATTGGAAATTTTTTTCACTTATTTAAAGCTGAGATTTCTTACCTAGAAAAGGAAGAGTTGAATGTATGCTACCAATGGTAAATTTTACTTCTAAAATGGGTTAACTTCTACACCATGTCTTCAAAGTTTTGCCTGATATTTCCCAAATACTTCTTTGTTTATTGTTTATTGCTAATAAAAAAAACTTTTACTATTACTCTATAACATAGGTACTTGTGCTTAACATCACTGTCTTTCTGAGTATCAAACATCTTAGACTTAACTTGGAAGTAGTATTTTCCATCAATCATTGATATTCTAATAAATCTCTGTAGGATGTGATAAAAGCAGTTACACATTTTTACACAGACATTTAGAAATCCAAGGATGTAGAAAATTATAACCTATAAAGCCTATGGAATTTTCTCTAGTCTTTTACTTTCATTTAATACCTTTTTTTTCTTGTTAACAAACCATTTACTTGAGAGAGAATATAGCAGTAACTGAAATTACATGAGAAACAGCACACATCTAACAGACCAGAGTGACAGGCATTCCAAGTGTAGTTTTAGTGTTGCACATTGCAATCATCGACATGAAAAACCTTTTGAAGGTTCTTAGGACCAATATCTAATTAATGCTGTGTACGTAAGTGCATGATTTTGCTCCTGCTATGTTTCCCCTCTCTTCTGCTTCCAGTCACTTCATTGTTTAATCCATAAATCTTTGATTTCCATTCAGCTGTGATATGCCTTTCCATTTTTATTTCTTCTTTAGAGTTCTTCACTAAGCTTCTCCTCTGGTGCTTTAAGAATGTAAGTTCATAGACCGAAAATTCGAGAAAAAGAAGGGCTTCCAGGATTGCCAATGTTTTGGTCCTAGCCCTTGAATGTCAGTGAGGACTCAGGACATAAGGGAACCTGTATTGTAACATCCTATAACTCAATGCTTTCACAAATTTTTTTTTCAAAGAGATTATGGGACCACAGACGGAAGGGACAAATGAAGTACAGTGTGTCTAAGGAAATTCACCTAGCAGTGGTTCTCAACCTGTGGGTCCCAACCCTGGTAGGGGTTGAATGACCAAAACACAGAGGTCACCTAAAGCCATTCCAAATCATAACTGTAGCAAAATTACAGTTTTGAAGCAGCCACCAAAATTATTTTTTGGTTTGGGGTCACTGCAACATGAGGAACTGTATTGCAGGGTCACAGCAGTAGAAAGGTTGAGAACCATCTTCTCTTTCTGAGAGAAAGCATTCTCTTAGGCTTTAGAGAGAGCAAACTGGTCAAGCAATGGCCATGACTCATCCCGATGGCTGACACTGACAATAGTTCTACAAAGCACTGTACATGGTTCCAAAGTTAATCCTGAGGGGATTTGACCTTGGAAGATACAAAAGTTAAATATTTTGTTATACAAGACCTGCTTTTACTTGTCCTTAACCATCCAGCAAAAAAGTCTAACTATGAGGCATAAAGTGGAAAAATAGATTAGCATGATGAGCTGTAAAATACTTAAATCAACAGCCTCCAACATTGCCACTTTCACTGGTAATCCACTGCAATATATATAATAGGATAGATATACAGCTACTTTCTCTTAGTTCAATGAGAAGAAAGATTTTTACTAATGTTGTTTAAGTAAGAGATGTCTGCATCTTGTACTCTGAATAACTACTATGAAAACAATAATACTCAATTAATTAATTATTGTAACTGTTCCACTAACCTGTTTTGAAACTGTCTCAATTCTTTTTTTTTTTTTCTCATTAAATTAGTAAAAGGCAAAAAAGTACTTACAGATTTATTATAACGTATTGTATGGAGAAATTGATGTGTTTTTATATAAAATGAATGAATAACCATATTTGAAATAGAAAATAAATGATTAAAATTTGAGGTAGTCCTCTATTCTTTTTTTATTTTATTTTATTTTATTTTATTTTATTTTTCTTGTTTCAGAACTTTTTGTTTGTTTATTTATTTTTATGGCTGGCTCAGCCTTCCCTGAGGGCAGGGCTGGCCCAGCATGTGGTGCCGGGGATCAAACCGTGGTCCCTGCAGCTGCTTGCAGCCGCTTTAGACCACTGAGCCATCCTGCCGGGCCCGATAGTCCTCTATTCTAAAGCAAAAGAGTTTTGAAAATCTTTGTGTAACTAATATAATGTTGTCATCAGGATCCCTTTTAGTGTACAAATTTCAGAATGATTATTGGGAAACATGTTCTCTAAACAAACATTATGCAATAAATTCTTTTAATAAATAGTTATTTAATCAGAATTTTATAGGCAATGGAGACCTGAAAATAGTTGTGCTCTTTTGTGGCAGGTATAACATGAACTGCATATAAGGAAGATCTAGCCTCCAGAAATTATGCTGGGATCAAAGAGCACATCAAGGGAACCACTGGCAAACCCTGGGATTTCTTATAGCAAAGTTCATCGTTATGGACAGGCTCAGCCAAGAAGCATGAAAGCAGATGGTGAAATGCCAAGTCTGAATAAATTCAGGTCTCTCTCTAGCATCTTAAGCCTGAGGACTTGGATATGGACCAGCACATACTACTGTGAGCCCAGTGAGGAGCAAAAATTATTCAGCAATCATCACAGTCGGGAATAGAATGCTGAAGAGTAATAACAACACTTCAGCCTGCTCCACGGCAAAGCCTTCCTGGGCAACAGAAGGCTATTTACAGTGCTGAGAACCTGCCAGAGCACTTACTAAGTTACCTCAACTTCAGAAGCAACCTCTGGAAACTTTTCTATTCTTGTGTTCCTTTTTTTCAATTTCTACTCTACTCTCTCTGTAGGTCATGATGAGGAGCACATTAGGCAGTTAAATAAGGTTACTGTGAAAGGGGAAAAGCTTTGTTCAAGAATTTCTTTCATCACATGTTCATCAACTAAATTCCAACTTTTTTCTTTGAAAAATGTGCCTAAATCTATCAAAATAAAATAGGTTAGCCACCTGGCATTTCAGAGGTACTATTTTCTATTTCTCCTTAAATATTTTTCCAGCATATTATAAATCTTTGAAAAAAACATATCATCATACATCTTATAATTCTGTTAGATTTATTAAACAAGGCCTGAAAAATAGCTGAAAGAGTAAGTTCCTGCTTAGGCCAACACACGGATCTGGGCCTGATCCCTGGGACCACATGCAGTGCCACCCTGGCACAGTGAGCCAGCCACAGATACCAGGCGTAGTGGCACACACCTGTAATTCCAGCGCTGGGAAGGCTGAAAAGAGGAGGATCGCTATCAGTCCATAGTGAGAACCTGTATCAAATACATTTGAAGAAGTTTGTTAAACAAAATTTATATAAACATACTCTTGATTTGTTAGATTCCACCCGGTAAAAATGGACAAAAATCTCTCAATTTACAGAAGAATACAGAAAATAAACTCAAACTATGCACAAAATCATGAGTATATAATGAAGTTTTACCTCATAGAAAATATACCTGTCAACATTATGTTATATAGCTGAAACCCTTTTCCAAATGAGTTCGATAACTTAGTACTTAAAATAGATTTCATGTAAATGCGAGAATGATAATTTATCCAAGAAGTTTTGCTTAAAGAAAGGAATCTAGAACCAGAGATGTTTCATTAACTGGTGGATTTAATGGTCCTTTTTTAGTCAACAAATGAATTATATTTCTATTTGCCAAGTTCCTTGGGAGGGTCACTGGCAAAATAACAAAGTAATGATTTCACATCTGGTTACACAACCTTCACTTGTATCTGAGTATATTCATAAAGAGCTATATTTTAGTGTTTTGGGACATATAAAGGAAACTATTGGAAAATAGAATATAAATTCATTTTATTTTTACTATAATCTATTATAGTTTTTATTCTTTCTTTACAAATTTAAAATTAAGTTACAAAGACCTACGTTGAGTACATTTTCACAATTTTAATTTTACATTATCAATTATAAAGCCAAATATTCTCAAAGCAAATTTTTTACATTTAATGAAGTTTCATGTGATCAATATTTAACAATTTCATAGAGTTAATCCATTGTGCAATGGCATATCCATGTGGTAATGCTTTTAAAATATCCAATAAATGCACTGAGCTCAGCATACACAAATTAAGTTTTCTCATGCAGTATGAAAAAGAAAATCAAGCATGGGAATTGCAGAGTATATAAGCAGACAATTTGCCATAAATGGCATCTGATTTCCCTGCTATATTAATTAAATAGTAAAGTGATCTATCAGTATGTGTAGTATATTAAGTTTGGCTAAACACTGTTTGTAAGAATGCTTGGATCTTATGCAGAAAGAATTGGCTTTATCTGTGTTTTTTCTCCACATATTTGTGTTGTCACTCTGTCTTCATTTAATTAATTAATTAATTAATTTTTTGTCTTTTTGAGACAGGGTTTCACCATGCAGTTCAGGCTGGCCTTGAGTTAACTTTTGTAGACCAGGCTGGTCTTGAACTCACATTGATCCTCCTGCCTCAGCCTCCCAAGTGCTGGGATTACAGGTGGGCACCACCACATCCTGCTGTCTTCATTTTATTTGATATTTTCACAAGATTAGAAATAATTCACTCATATGAGCGACTATAAAAGCTGCCATATCTTACAGCAAACCTTTATTTATCAAACCCCATATGTGTTGAGATCTGGTTTCACGTAGAGTAATGCTTCTCTTCTACAAATGTTTATATTATACCAAGCATATTACACTATTCAATTATGGATATTCAATCCTGATTTAAGGAATCTTTTTATTATTTTTTCTGGGGAATAACTTTAATTCTCCTTGGATCTTTCCTTCATAATGATTGTGTCTTCATTTTGAGTTTGCACCATATTGAGAATTTTTAAAACTAGAACTATTTGGGTAAGAATTAATTGCAGGGAGACCACCTGGGACCTGCTGCAGACTCATTGAATTTAGCACCCAGGTCTGGCTTGTGAGTGAGATGCCCCAGGGCCAGCGTGAAACTCAGTTGACTGATATCCAAACCTGGCAGGTGAGAGGGTCTGCCCAAGGCAGTGAACTAGCATCCAAGCCCAGTGTGTGAGTGTGACCAGCCAGGGAACATCAGGAACTCATTATACCCAGCAGCCAGACCCAATGGGTGTGTGAGACCACCTAGGACCTGCCAGAAATGCATTCAACCCAACACCCACATCCAGCATGTGAATGGAATTTCATCTAACAGATAAGCCTATGTGGAACCCTGTGGCAGCACTCCCTACAGAAAGGCTAAAGGCAAGATCCACCCACCTGATCCAGTAGGAGAACATATTGCAAGAATGGCACAACAGGTTCACCTACGATGGCTGCAATAGGAAGAAGTAAAGCACAGCAACCAGGCTCAAGCCACACTCACCTGGATGAGTTTGAACTTGGTAGATCCAGATCTTATGCTGAGGTAAGAACTCTACCAAAGCTCTACACCAAAGCTCAGAAGATAGTGCTATACAAAATGACGAAGAGAGGAACAAAGTGCAGTCTCAGGGCCCAAGCCCACCCAAAACAAATTCAGGAGAAAATAGTATAGAAGAAATTGTAAATGACACACGTGAACTCCCTGAAATAGTAGCATTTAAATAAAGAAGCAACTACAGAAATTTGTAGAGAAAATCAGACAAGACATAATATCTAAAGTAAAAAAGAAATGGTAACTATAATGAAAGAAGTACTAAATGCTTCTAAAGAAGACACTGATAAAAAAGTAGAGGATAATAGAAAAATGATGGAATCCTTGAATGAGCAATATAGGAAAGAAATAGAATGCATGAAGCAGATTCAAAGATCTATACAAGAAATTAAAATGTCAATCACAAGTTGGGAAAACTGAATGAAAGTCAAAATTGTTTTTCAGACCTTGGGGACATAATTGCAGCTAGTAAAGTCATAAGAAAATATCTCTTAAAAAGAATTAGGATGCACGAAAAAATAATTCAACATTTGCAAGAAATGCAAAGATGGACAATATAAGACTAATCGACATCAAGCTGGGCGTGGTGGCTCACGCCTGTAATCCCAGCACTCGGGAGGCTGAGCCAGGAGGATTGGTGCGAGTTCGAGACCAGCCTGGGCTACAAAAGTGAGCTCAGGACCAGCCTCAACTGCATAGCGAGACCCTGTCTCAAAAAGACAAAAAAAAAAAAAAAAAAGACTAATCGACATCAATGAGAAAGACCGAGTCAATACAAACAATATGAAAAGAATATGGACAGAAGTAATAGCAGAATATTTGTCAACTATGAGGAAGCATTCTGATATTCATGTAACCAAAGCAAATTGAACTCCAAATAACGTCAAACCGATTAAAACCACACGCTGACGCGTAATAATCAAGATTCTAGAAATTGAATACAGGAATAGTATTCTAAAAGCCAGTACAGAAAAGAAAGAGATCACATTTAAAGGAAAACCCACCAGAATTAGAGCAGAGTTCTCTAAACAAACCATCAAGTCAAGAAGAGCATGGTGCAAAGCGCTTCCAGTCTTGCAAGAAAACAAATGCCAACCCAAACTGATATATGTACTCTACAAAACTCTCTTTCAAGTATAATGGAGAAGTGAAATACTTCCATGACAAAGAACAACTAAAGAACTTCATGAGGACAAAGCCAACCCTACAGACTACTAAAAGATACACTGGAGACGGATTAAAATGATTAGAACTCCATGACTGAGAATGGAAACAATCCACCAAATAGGGCAAAGGATTAAACAAAGGAGAAAAAAAAAAAAAGGTATACAAAAGTAGTCTTTCAGTTATTCTTTCGTATATAGTAGCAAAATATTTCGATCAGCATACTCAAAAAATAGACTTCTCCTGCACCTTATGGGTCATAATTCTATCAGGGTCTACAGGGACCCAAAAATAGCAAGGAAATAGCAGTAGCTCAGTCCCACAATTGACACCTGTCCACTAGTAAGCATCATGGACACTGTCCATGTCTAAAACATAGTAATACTTTGTTTGATAGCCTATCCTCAAACTTCTAGAACTTCTGGTCGTATATGCCATTCCGGTCTTTATAGTATGTTTTATTTTTAGTAATTCTTTACTATTATGAAAAATTTGTCTTAGTTGACATTTTTGTATATATTAACCTATTCAAATACAATGTGAGAACTCTAAATGAACCACAGATTTGTACACATGATATTCAACATTCTGGCCTCTTGGACTCATGTTTTAATTTTAATTTTTGAATATTGTTTTGAAATATTCAATGTAATTTTTAATTAGTTAACATTTAATTAATTTTCTGAATATTGTTCAATTTTAATTTTTGTTTTATGATATAGACTGTATTTTTGACTTACAATCTACTTATAAGTCATGGCATGACATTTTCTCCTGGTATTAGAAACTTTAAAAGTGTATTTCCAATGACTTATGTTACTTCTTCTCTTCTACATACACATACACAGACGCACACACACATACAGACACACACACACATATGAAAAAATATGTATATAACTTTACATAAGGTTGGTAACTGTTTAATAGAAATCCTCAAGGACCTTTGAAATGAGTTCATCTAATATAATTATATTTTATATTGTCCTGCGTAACTACATCAAATATATTTTACATTGTCCTGCATAACTATCATTTTGAGAGCTCTTTATTCTTTATCCAGGACTATACACAAACTTTTCTTGACTTCTGGGTTATGGTCTTTGTTATTTTTTATATGTTACATATGGACATATTAGAATACTTCAAGTAAAATATTTTACTTTTAGTTCGCAAATGTATATTTGCTAAGCATAAAATTTGATGAGGATAAATTTTTCTCCCATTCTTTGAATTAATTAGTCCAGTTTCTTTCCTACTTGCTATTTTTTATTTCTTTTTCTAATGTGGAATAGCATGATATTCAAATTTGCTCCTTCATAGCCAATATTTTTTATGCATATGCTTTACTCATATTTTTCTTTACATTTAGTTTTGGACAATTTTTGCGTATCTTTGTGTGATTTTATTCATATATCTTATGCAAAAGTTTCCTTTTTCTTGGAAATATGATTTCAACTAAGTTTAGGAATTTTAAATCTTTAAATATTTATTGCCTACTCTTTCTACTTTGAGAATTCTAAAGAGAGAACTACTGTAAGACTAATCTGTAAATTTTTTTCTCCATTTTTATTTTAAACAATTTTTTATTGCTGTATTCATTTCAATTTATAAATTATTTACAATGTGCATCTATTAATATTATTATGTATTCATTTCAGAAATATTTCTCTAATATTCACTATCTGCATCTTATCTTTCACATTTAAATATTTTTCTACAATTGTAATATGTTATATCATTATTGATTTTCAATACATCTAATCGAAACAAAGAAAAACAAAGCAAACAGACAGAATTAACTGTAGACTTCATGACACTGTATTCATGGCTTTCACTTAGCATTTCTATTTGAGGTTTCCTTTTATATCATTAAATGAAATTAGTTAAATTTTAATAAAAGTCTTGCAGCAGATATTGTTTAAGGTTATTTCTTGGAACATCCAATAAATAGATTTCAATTTTTATGACTTATATTTCTAATGGTTAGACTCCCTTCAAGGAATAATGATTTTTTTGTGTTGTTACTTTTACTTTAGTTTTCTTTTTCTTTTTTTTTTTTTTTTTTTTTTTTTTTTTTTTTTTTTTTTTTTTTTTTTTTTTTTTTTTTTTTTTTTTTTTTTTTTTTTTTTTTTTTTTGGCCTCTGGCTCAGCCTGCCCTGAAGGTGGGGCTGGCACAGAGCAGTGGGGCCTGCTCTTGCCTGCTGAGGAACTTTATTTTTATTTTATTTTATTTTATTTTGGGGCACTTTAGATTGTTGAGCTATCTTGCCAACCTCATGTTACTTTTTCTTTAAAAAAAAAAAAAAAAGTTAGTATTTGTTCAGCTATATTTCTCTTGCTTTTCTTATTTATTTGCAAAATCATATCTATTTTCTCTATCTGAGTATATCCGATGATGGTGCTCTGCATAGTCAGAACTGTTCAAAAGGAGCATCTGATTTTGACCTTTTTAGGCTATTTCTTTGTACTTTTGCTTCTTAGAAGCCTCTCTCTTTCCCTCTCCTTGTCTCTCTCTGTCTCTGTCTGTCTGTCCATGTCTCTCTCTGCTTCTCACTGTCTCT
>PVJA010055160.1:0-11284 GCA_004027025.1 Myocastor coypus | reverse complement strand
GAATTTAGGAAGGGGCTGGAGGGTGGAGGAGGGAACTGCAGTTGGGTGGGGGGATGCTGTGGAACTGCTCAAAGGCCTGGAGTCTGCCACTGAAATGATGAGTGATGGCTCCAGTGATGGGCTGCTGAGTGCTTAACTCCCTCCCCCTCCCCTCAGGCCCTGACTTGTAGTATCTGCTGATTTCTATGCTGTAAACGTCCGCACCAGAGCCAGTCTCAAGCTTTCTATGTGATGGGTGACAGTAGTGAATTGGGGCTTGGACATAACCAGCTCACCATTTCGAGGATTCCCAGCACACACCCAGTGTGGACTGGATGACCTTCGGAAAACAGAGACAATGGTAGACTACAGCCAAGTGATTCTCGAGGTGACTTTGGAGTATTTCATACCTTGGTTTATAATCTACGTCATTGAAATTTTTAATCCTTGGGGCCGACAAGATAGCTCAGCGTTCTAAAGCCCCTGCTCAGACAAGTTTAGGCAACTGAAGGGACTGCGGTTTGATCCCCGGCACCACATGCTGTGCCAGCTCCACCACCAGGGCAGTCTGAGCTGGCTATAATGTAAATTAATAAACTTTAAAAAAGAAAATTTTAATCCTTTTAATTGGATTTAATATTTTATGAATGTTCTGTTTCACAACTGGCTTGCAAAATTCTCGAAAATTTTATTATTGGTTTTCACATACCTGTACTCTTTGGCTGCAGTGCACCATGGAAGCGTTCAGTTGGCCTCCTAACGGAAACAGAAATCAGTTTTCAAGGTAGAGAAAAAAAAAAAAGAAAACCTAGTACTTCAATTGCGCCACCTTGTGGCACCACCTAGCAGTACCACACCCACATTCCTAACTCCCCCACTTTGGGCATGCTAATGGGGATGACCAGACAGCCTGGTTTGCCGAACAAGTTTCCATTCATGCTTCTTATTCTGGCTTAACTCTGCGTACCACTCTTCTACTCCAGGGAGTCCTGGTTTGATCAATAAATGACACCCCACCCACCTACCCCAGTGGAAGGTGACTTGCTCTTTAGGGGAAGGTCTCTCTTATTTTCCATCCCATGCCTCAGGCCCAAACACATTTAGCTAATACTAGTCAAATGAGCAGTGCAATTAAGGCCACAGAGCAAGTTTTCCTGTCTTCTTGGTTCTGCTGATAACTGCTGGGATTTGGAAATCTTTTCGTTGCACAGAGATTTTCGGTGTAATGTGATTGGCCCTGTAATCCCTGACCCTGCTGTCCTCATCCTAGTGAATAAAAAGCCAGGCTGTGCGACGTCAGAGCCTCATCTCCCAGGGAGCGTGCATCAGCCAGAGGGTGTTGGTCTGGCCATCTGGTGCAGGAACAGTCGAGCCGTGTGGGAGCCCAGCTGGCATGGGAATCCTTGGCTGTCCCCGGCAAACAGCATGGGGAGGAGAGCCGTGGGATCAATAGTAATTTCCTTCAGAAGAACAGCAATGTAGTGTGCTTGGCAATCTCACTGGGCTTTCCCTGGCACAGAGGTCCCTAAATGCACTTGGCCCTCTTAGCTAGGAAATGGACTTGCAGCACAACGCTGGACAGAGTGCAGGGAACAAGGACAGGACTTTCTTGGCCAGAGCCCAAGAGAGGTTGCCAGGTTGGCTGCAAGCTTTCCCTGTGCCTGCATGTCATCGGCGTAAGCCATGCATAGTCTTTGAGGCACTGACAGGAAATTGTGGAAGCTTGAGCATTCCCCTGGGCCTCCCATGCCTCACATTCATGTACTCAGCACTTAGGGAGAGACTGCCGTGTGCCAGGCTCCTCACTGTCTAGACATGCAGGAAAAGAGTTCGTTGACATTTCCGAAGCAGGGCCATCGCAGCAGGTGGAAGTAGTGGCAAGCCTGAGGTGCTGAGGGAGCAGCCAGGTATGTCAGAATGATGAGCAGAAGCTTAGTTGGCCAGGATGGAAGGTGTAGTGCTAGGTGCCCACTTCCTTCAGGTAGTAGTGGGCACTGCTGCCCATTGCATGCCCCTTAGCTGACTGGGGCTGAGCTCGCTTCCTTGCTCAGGGCAATCTCCCAGAGCCCAGTTGCTGGCAGGCAACTGATCTGCAGTGTCTGGTCTGTTGGGTGAAGTGGGTGGAGGGGGGATAAAAAGGCTTAATCCCTCATCTCAGTTTGGGACATGTCTGAAGGGCTATCTCGTTCCAGAACATTCTGTGAGGTCACTTGATACCTTTGCCGGTCCTGCTGCCTGCCTCCCTCACAGCATTAGCCCTGAGAGCTCCCATCAGATCCTGAACACTGGGCTCCAGCGTGAGAGCTATTTCTTGGACCACCTGACAAGCCAGGGTGGGCAGGAGGGGTAGCTTCTCTCAGGAAGAGAAACAACCTGCAAAGAGGACTTTCTTGTACAAAATAAGAGGAGCAGAGTATTCATCCTTGCATTTTGGAGGTCAAGGAGGATTCAGGACCCAAAAGTCTTACATTCTTATGGTTTGGACTGATGCTTGGCCTGTAAGGACTACTTTCAGCCACCTCACCCTACTTTTGACATTTTTTTCTTTAAAACTGAAATTTTATTAGTACATGTTTGCATGATTACATTCATTATGGGCAGTTGGTAGCTGTGCAGAACACATGAGTTCTTATTTTCCTCCTTCTGCCCTGCTCTTCTGAATTTAACTGATGGGCACCCGCAATGGGCCGCATTGTCCCTAGCCTCTTACTTTCTTAGACTGCTGCTATGGGAAAGAGCAAGCTTCAAAACCAGGCACCCGTCACTTACTAGTCCTAGATGATGGGTGAAGTTCTTTTGCCTTATTGATTGATTGATTGATTGATTGTGGGACCAGGGATTGAACTCAGGCCCTCACACTTGCCAGGCTAGCACTTATTCTACTGAGATATCTCCCCAGCCCCTTTGTCTGTCTGTCTGTCTGTCTGTCTGTCTGTCTGTCTGTCTGTCTATCTATGTTATGGTTGGCTCAGCCTGCCCTGGGGGTGACTTGGCGCAGCATGTGGTCCTGGAGATGGAACCTCGGTCCCTATGGTTGCCTAAACTTGCTTAAGCAGGTGCATTAGACCTCTGAGCTATCTCACCAGCCCCCCTTTTGCCTTTAGAACCTGCCTCTGCAGCACAAAATGGGGACAATTTGATAGTGTACAGAGATGCTTAGTGTGAGCCCTGGCTTGGAGTAAGCCTTTATTTCCATTCCTGCTATGTGGCATGAATTTGCTCTGCTCGAGTAGAATGAGTACTTTGGTGAGTACCCATTTGGTGACAAATAAGGCAGAAGGATTGTGGGAGGCTCAGAATATAGGCTCCTAATCCGAGTCCTGTAGAGCTGTGCGCCTGACCTGAAGTGTCTTGCATGTGGGGTCTCTCACAGAGGAAGCAAGCTGGCTTTTATGATCTCCATTTTCCAGAGGGGGAAACTGAGGTCAGCAGGGGGACCACCTTGCCCACCCTGACCAAGTGGCAGCTGGGACCTTGAGCTCAGACCCCAATCCCAGGGACCTTGGCTGTGGGCCTCAGATTTCCTGACAGGAGGCATGGATCTTGTCATCCTCAGATACCTTCCCTTGTGCTTTTACCACCAGCTGTCCCATACCCACAAACAGATAGGAAGGAAGGTGGAAGTTTTAGGGTGCAGGCAGGGATGCCTCCTGGAGTTTCCAGCCCAGCAGTCAGAAGCTGGTTGTGTTTGTTCCCAAGCTCACCAGAAGGGCATCTCCCTCCTCCCCACTGATGTCAGCCAATGACTCTGGGCCGCATTCAGGCCATGCTGTCATTTGTCCCATGCTCATTCAGCTGATTAAAAGTCATCAATTGTTTTTTAAGCCACCAGCAGGCGAGCCACCAGGCACCATTTGTTATTGCTTGGCCATGCTGTGCAATGCTGTTTAAACTCACTGAGCAAAGCTTTCGGCAACCAGCGGCCAAAAGTGGTTTCGGAGGAAAGAAAATAGAGAAATGAGTGGGCCCACATCTTTGCCAGAGGGAACAATCAGGCCAGGCAGCTGAGGGGCTGTTCCTCCTTTTAGCAGCTCCCACGCGGTTCTTTTCAGGGACTTTTCTCTTGGGCTCAGAGCTATGGGGAGCCCCCTTCATCTCATCTCCGCTGCAGCTAACGAACATGCACTTGGTGATTTTCTACCTGGTCTCCCTGTCTCTGAGTGATCCCCTTGATTTTGGCCACATTAATGTTCCCATAAGACTACTCCATGCCATCCCTGTTCAAACACCTGCAGTGGCTTCCTATAGCCTGTGGAGTGAAGATTAAAGCTGTTGCTTGGCATCTGAGCTCTCCATGGTTTGGCCCAGGTCCCCTCTCTGATCTTCCTAGACACCGTCCTTTAGCCGAAGCAGACCTCCTGTGCTCTCCCATACATAACCCTGGCTCAGCTTTGTTTGCATGGTGCCTTCAGCCCGCAGTGATGTGGTGCATCCCCATCCTACCCCAGTGCTTTTGAAGCCTGCGAATCTTTCCAGGGCACCATGGTGGTGTCTTTTACTTAGGCTGCAAATTCATGTCCTCTTTTCCCCCTTACAAGCACGGTTTTGTAGTAGATGCTGTCACCTCACCCACATCCCCTTGCGTTTATGTTTCTGTATGCACAGTTGCCAGCGCCTGGGCCCTGGGCTGGGGGTGAAGGGTTGGCTCGGACCACCTGAGTCCTCTGTCCACTCTAGGCAGGCAGAGAGTGCCGGGGGGTTAGTGCCCCCCAGGAACATCCTTCAATCAATGACTGATGGGAGCAGGTGGATAAACACCCCAGCTCCCTCACCCTGCAGATGGGACACTCTGGGGTGAGTGAACTGTGTTGCCCCAGTGGCCCGTAGCAGTCACCTGCACATAAGCCAGCTGCTTTCCCTCACCTGCCTCCTCCCAGATACACACTCAGACCCCAATCCCAGGGATCCAGATGAAGCCCACAGGGTCCTTTGCGCTGGTCCTTTGTCCTGCCGGCCCAGGCTCAGATCCGCTGCAGCTCCCCATGTGGTGCCTGGCCAGAGCTGGCACGCTACTGCAGCAGACCTCGAGATGTTGAATGACTTCAGTCTGCCTTAGAAAAATCCTCTGAATGAAAGCAGTGGAGTTGCTTTCTGGGCATTGTTCTCTCTGTTCACATCTTCTAGGTCGTGGAATGGTTTTAATTCTAGATCTACCTGCAGCCTCAGCCCGTCTCTCAAAATCCCACCCCACCCCAAGCCTGCCCACTGAGATAGCTGCCTTTTGCGCCTGTCTATGAACACAAGCAGTGCCATCAAGCAGAGCCCTTGCCCCCTCCCTGTTTTGTTAAGTAAGTTCCTGTTCTCTCTCCACTGAGCTCTCACATTCTCAAAGGTAAAGCTCATAGTCCTAAGGGATGCTAGTCACTTAGCCTTCCATACTTTGGAGGAATCCAAAGGTCCGATCTGTAATGAGTCAGGGAGAGTCAATGCCACTGAGAAAAGCTGCTGGCTTTTTTAGCCATCGCTTAAGCAACTAGCTAGGGAATTTGAAGTGAAATTTTGTGTCCATGGACATAGGGGTGGTGGGACACTCAGAGGAGAGGCAATGGTGGGAGACCTGGTGGCCTTGGCCTTGGCTCCTGGAACTTGTTAGCCCTGTTCTTGGAT
Organism: Myocastor coypus; assembly: GCA_004027025.1. Classification (NCBI taxonomy): domain Eukaryota; kingdom Metazoa; phylum Chordata; class Mammalia; order Rodentia; family Myocastoridae; genus Myocastor; species Myocastor coypus. Next base: position 5,698 of record PVJA010055160.1, on the reverse strand, counting down.
GAAATGTTTCCAGTGTCCCAGGGAGGTATACTACCCATACCAAAAGGGGCTCCCCTTCAGTGGCCATGCCAGAGCTGGGTGGATTAGGAAACAAGGCAGCCAACACATGCAGACTGCTTCCCTACTGACTGTCTGCCTCATTTCTGAGGTTCCTGATTAGCTGGGGGACACGTGTGTCATTTAGGCAAGAAAGACATGAGCTCTCTGGGCATGTAGTGGCTCATTTGAGCACCTGGAAAGAACGTTCTTTCCCTTTGCAGCAGTTTTTGTTTCTACCTTGTACAGAATAAAAGCCAGCCGGCTGGCCTTGAGTTAGCACGTGGAAAAACAGATGCAACACAGGTGCCTGTCACACCTCTTGTGGTGCCTTGGCTTTTTGTGAGCATAGATCAGAGCTCTCTGATGGATAGGCATGGGTGGATTGATGGCAGGACATCAGCAGGGGATATTTGCAGCCGGTGGTGTGGTCCTCCAGAGCTCTGGGGTTGCTGGTATGTCCTCACGTGGGTGCTGGGCTATTTAGTAGGGGTTATAAGGAGTATCCCTCAGGCTGGGAGCATGGGCTTTTCCACAGTGGCTTGAACTCCAAGAGGAGCATTGGGAGGGGAAGGCCTTGCTTTTTTAGTGTGGAGTTGCCGTTGCCCTGGGAACGGCCCCCTGGCCTAAAGGGCCTAATAACATTCCTCAAAGTTTTCAGGAGTTGTGAGTTTTGGAATGATTACATAAACATGGCTTTGTGGGCACAGAACTCTGCACCGGGAATACAGGGCCTCTGGAGTCCGCCAGCAAAGAAAAACACAAAGGAGAAAGCGCAAGCTGCTAGGCAGAAAGACTTGGCCGGATGCGGAATTCCTGTGTATCTTGCTCCCGCTTAGCTGGTAACCTCTTGGGGAGCCCTGCAAAGCTTGGACGAGGCATAGATTTGGGTATTTTAGAATGCTCGTGGCTATCTATCTGTACAGGACTCCTTGTTATTTGGTAAGCATTTGCTCTCTGGGGCACTGTACTTACGTGGTGAGTTGGCATATTACAGAAATATTTAGTAACGAACTGACTGCATGACACTTGTGTTACCACCCAGAAAGCTCTTCCTCCTTGTTTTTCTTCTTCTTCAGTACTTCACACTGAACCAGGGCCTTTGCACTGACTTACATTCCCAGCCTTTGTTTTTATTCTGAGACAGAGTCTCACTACATTACACTAAATTGCTCAGGCTGGGCTTAAACTTTCTTTTTACTGTTGTGGTTTCCTTCTTTCTTTTTGTTTTCTTTTTGTTGTTTTATTTTTCAGACAGCATCTCACTATATACTCCAGGATGGCCTTGCACTCACTGTGTGGCCTAGGCTGGCCTTGAACTTGCAGTGATGCTCTTGCCTCAGCATTCTGAGTGCTGAAATTACAGGCTTGAGCCACCACTCCCAGCTAAGGCTCAAATTTGCAAGCTTCCTGTCTCAGCTTCCCAGAGTGCTGAGATTATGGCCGTGCACCACCATACCTGGTCAGGCCTTTTGTTCTTTACCAGATGCAGTAGTCCCTTCCTCAAATATCCAGCATCACAGCTTGACACAATGGTAGAACTGGTTGGATTCCTGGAAGTCAATGAGAGGGATTCTGGGGTATTGTTTCCAGTTCCACTCAGTCACAGATTGGGGTGTTTTTGTGACTGTTGGTGTGTGGTGGGGCTAGAAACCAAGCTCTTGCTATTGCTGAACTACCATGTTACCCATGAGCACCATCCTCAGCCCTTGGAGTCTCCAGTGAGAGAGCTGTTTTCAACTCCACAGATGACCCAGAAGCAGGAAGCATCCTAGGAGTTCCCAGAAGTGGATCATTGTGTTTATTTATTTATTTTTTATTATGGCCTGCTCAGCCTGCCCTGTGGGCAGGGCTGACGCAGCATGTGGTGCTGGGGATTAAACCGAGGTCCCGGCCACCACCTAAGTGTTCCTAAGTGGGCGCTTTAAATCACTGAGCCATCCTGCCAGCCCCAGAAGTGGATCATTCTGAAGAACAAAGAATTAAGAGATACTTTTAGAGATGGCTGATGAAAGCCTTGAACTTTTTGACCAAACGGACCATTCTTAGGATGGTGCGTGAAACACAAGGGTGAATTAGAGGCTATCACTGTCACTAGGTGATTTTGTTGTGGGAAAAAGAGAAGCTTAAAAGAAAAAGAAAAGGGGCCTGGCAGGATGGCTCAGTGGTCTAACGCGCCTGCTTAGGAAAGCTTAGAGGGCTGCAGGGACCACGGTTCGATCCGCGGCACCACATGCTGTACCAGCCCTGCCCTCAGGGCACGATGAGCTGACCATAAAAACAAACAAACAAACAAACAAAAGTTCTGAAACAAGAAAATAAAAAAAAATTCTTTAAAAAAATTAAAAAAAAAAGCTTTTTTATTTTTATTTATTTATTTATTTTTTTTGTGGCCAGCTGAGCCTACCCTGGCAGTGGGGGCTGGAGCGGCATATGGTGCGAGGGATCGAACCTTGGTCCCTGTGCGCTTGCCTAAACTTGTCTAAGCAGGCACTTTAGACTGCTGTGCTATCTTTCTGGCCTAAGCAAAGCTTTGAACTCCTGACCAGACTTGGTAGCCCTTGTCTGCTGCTCACAAGTGGCACCGAGGAGCTCTACTTCATTACAGACTACATAGCAGGTGATTCCAGCTTCACTGAGTTTAAAAAAAATTGAATCTATTTAATATTCACATACATTGTGAAATAGCTACCAGAATCAGACTGATCAGCCTATCTGCACCACACACACACACACACACACACACACACACACATTATTATTAACCATATTGTATGTCAGATCTGCAAAATGTGCTCACCTTACATATTGGAAACTCCATAGCCTTTCACTAACACCTCCTGGCTTCTCTTCCACAACTCCTGGTAATGGTTGTTGCACTATTTCTGTGAGTTCAGGTATGTTAGATTACACATACAAGTGAGAGAAAAGCCAGTTTTGACTCAAAGGTCATTTTGGAGATCAAGTCCCATTTCCTTTTCTCCCCACTACTTACCTGGCAACTGTGGTCTCTGCTTCAAGTGTTTTTGCTCTAAGTAGGTTTTTCCCACAGTGGCTGAGTTCATGTGACGAGGGTCTCTGGACTGTCTGAAGTCCGCATGCCTGGAAACTCTGGTATAGGGAGATGGTGGAGACTACAGAGGCCTTAAAGTCATGAGCTGGCTGTGTCTTCATGCAGGATGTAGGTTGGTTCTGGCCATCAGCCTCCTGACCCTGCTCTTCCATGAACAGCCCAGCCCCCATCTCAGTAGCCAGCTGCTCCCCATCCAAAGCCCTGAGCTCTGGGGACATCCTCAGCCTGTCTCCTCTAGCTCTCACACTTGACATCTGGTTGGTGAGCAAACCCTACTGGCCTCAGGGTCAAGACACCTCCTGACTTTTTATGGGTGGCTGCCACCAGGTGAGGCTTAGCCCCAGCTCTCTCTACTAATGATTCCCCTTTGGCCTCTGCCTCAGCCCTGTTCCCTGAAGTCCAGTTTCAATAAAGAGTAAGTGTACCTCTGCCAGGTTGTGTTGCTTCTCAACTCAGACCTCCTAGTTTCCCTGCTCGACCACGGGGAGGGCAACACCAATGGCTATACTGTCTTTCTGTAGCTGTGTCCTCTAAGGCTTGCCCTACCCAGTTCCTGTCACCTGCCAGACCTGATCCTCCACTTTCCTCTCCTGTTCCTGCCTCAGGCCCTTTGCATGTACCCCTCCCCTGCCTCCAATGCTCTACCTTCAAATCCTTAGCATATGGCTAGGTTTCGCCCACGGTGTGCTTCCTGATGTCCGCTCCCTGCTTTCCTGTGCCTTGGCCCTCATTACTGTCTGTCACACTGGCCAGTTGATTTGGTAGTGTTTTCCACCCATTCTCTCTCACTAGAATGACAGTCTCCATGGGTGCAAAGGTTCCTTTGAAACCAGCTTGGTTTTCTGCTATATTTTAGCACTTAGATCTGTACCCTGCACATAGTGGGTCTTCAACATTTGGTGATTATGTAAATGTATGGGGCCTAAGGGTGAATGCTGCAAGGCTCATGCTAATGTGGGACTGGAGTGCATAAAGGAGCTGTTCTCTGCAGACCTTGGCCCAATTTCCACTCTTCCTTATGGCCTCACCTCCTTCAGGGATCTGGGGAGTCCCATGAGCTAAAGTATTCGGTGTCATGCCCCACCATTGCTGGAGAACTCAGGGCTGGGCTCCTGGGGGTGGGCGTGTCATAGCTTGTTGCTTGAAATAACCAGGTGGCCTTGGCCAGTGGGTGAGCTCGGGTGGGTGCAGTCACACCTCAGCCACATTGTGTTGTGGAGGCTTAGGTACCTTGACAGATGAGCCTGGGCCCTGCAGAACCTTTACATCCACCTGAGCTGCTCTGCCTGACCCTCTGGCCTGCACAGATATTCCTGTTGTATAAAAGGGAAAAAGACAGGGCAGAGCAACAGGCATTCACAGTGGCTAGTACCTGCAAAGATAGCCCAGGCAGTCTTACATCAGAGTCCAAAAAACTCACCTTCACCCTAACCTCTCTTGACCTGAAAGTACCCTGCAGACTTCTACCTTTCCGGGCCATCTTGCCCAGAAATTGTCCCCCTGCTGACCTGCAGTAAGCAAAAGGAAAGTTGTTTTCCAGCTGGAGCTTCAGGGACTTCATGGAACCCATCTGGTGCCGTGGTCAATGACTGACCTTTAGAATCCCAGGGGAGCTTTTCCTGTGGTACGAGGGGTGGATCCCCGGGCCTCTCACGCACTAGGTGAGCTCTCTACCACATAACTACACTCCCAGCTCCTCCTGTAACTGTTAGAATTTCTCCCTGCTTGGCTCCTGCCTCAGGCAAATTAAATCTGGATTCCTGGGCATGGAAGCCAGGCTTGCCAAGCAATAAAAAGCCCCAGCAAGTTGGAAGCCTCCAGAACCTGAACTATTGACCTTTGCCATCCATACCCTCCCTTGTCCTCTTCAGTCTTGCCAGCTTTCAAGGCCCATCGATGATCCTTTTGTCTGCACAAAAGCCTTCTGCACACAGAGCTTGGCTCCACGAATCTCTCCCTCTTGAGGCTGGACTTGTTTTGGGGGCTGGGTATTTGGTAATTAATCACTCCTTCCTGGGTCCATTATCTGACCCTTGCACTGTTATTTATCTTCCCCAGTGTTTACAGCTTTGACTCCAACCTGGAATATATACTCCCTCCTCTCACTTAACCCTGTTCTGTTTGGTACAGAATCAATGAGATAAAGAATTTTTTGAAATGCAAAGATTTCAGCTTAAGAATAAAAGGAGATGTTCTGGGTCCTCCCAGTTCTCCTGGGAAGGAAAGAGGCACTTGAGTGCTCTAGGCAGGCTGGGAAAAGGATTCTCTAGAAGCACCCCAAGCTTTTCAGGGAACTGACTGGGAAGGAAGGTATTCATTCTCTGGTGTTGCTTGTCCCAGGTCTGGAAGAGGAGGCCCTACTGCATTTTGGGAAAATCCAAGTATCCTTCTGGGGTTTCCATGCTTCTAGCTCAGACTGAGCCCTATTAGACTTTGCCCACTGACTGAAGATAGCCTGAGAGCCAGCTGAGGAGCTTCTGGGGACAAGCACCCAGCCAAGGACTGAAGAGTGCCTAACTGGGGCCTTGTTCTACAGAGGAAGGGGCCAGAGCTAGAGAGAGGAAGTGAGCCCTGGGACCCACCCAGTGA
>PVJA010055159.1:0-11263 GCA_004027025.1 Myocastor coypus | reverse complement strand
AAGTGCCCGGACCTGAGTTCACTCCCTGGTACTGCATGCTGTGCCAGCCCCAGAACACGAGGTACAACATGCCAAGCCCCAAACCAGGCAGGGTGGTGCACACTTGTAATCCCAGTGCTGGGGAGGCTCACACAGGAAGATCACTGAGTCTTAACCGCACAGTGAGACCTTGTACCAAATGAACGAACGAATGAACGAACGAATGAATGAATGAATAAAATGACTTCTACTTGATCAAGCTCCCAGAGCTAGGGGGGATTTCTGTGTCAACAAATCCATAATCACATGGATCTAAAATACTGTGATTCTATAAAAACAACTTTCTACAATAGATAACTTATACTTTATACAGGAGGGCAGGCTCATGACTATAAGCCTATCGTGGACCATACACGGAGACCCCATTTCATAAAACCCATTAAAGATGGGACTAACATAATTTTATACAAGAAACAGTATTTCACAAAGTACGATTTTTTGCTTCAGTGTCATTCTGGGGCTCAAACAGTTTTAAGGAGCTGGGGAGATAGCTCAGTAGGATAAGCACTTGCCTGGCAAATGCAAGGGCCTGAGTTCAACCCCCGGTTCCGCAAAACAAAAACAAACAAAAAAAAGGGCTGGGGAGATAGCTCAGTGGAATAAGTGCTTCCCTGGCAAGCACAAGGACCTGAGTTTAATCCCTAGTACCACAAAAACAAAAAACAAACATTGACTATGTAATCCCAGCACTTGGGAGGCTGAGGCAGGAGGATCCGTGCAAGTTTGAGTTACAAAAGTGAGCTCAAGGCCAGCCTGAACTGCATAGCGAGACCCTGTCTCAAAAAGACAAAAAAAAAAAAAACAGTTTTAGGAAGTGGAACACTTACATGCTCCTTTGGTTAGGTATGCTCATTTGATGTTACATAAGCCATTCATAATTTAAAAAGCTTCTCTCAGAAAATTGGCAAACTGTTCCTGATTTGAAAATCTGTAACATATGTACTGTTGTATGTTATTCCATTTCTTTTTTTCTATTTGTTTTTGCTTCAGTTTTCACTATTCAAAGTAAAACTGAATTTAAGAAAAGGAAAATGGTAAACTGAATTTTTTTTTAATACGATAAGCTTTAAGGAGCCTAAGAAAAGACAAAGAACAGGCAAGGGAATATATCTGCTAACTTCATTTTTTTTTTTTTTTTTTTTTTTTTTGTCTTTTTGAGACAGGGTCTCGCTATGCAGTTGAGGCTGGTCCTGAGCTCACTTTTGTAGCCCAGGCTGGTCTCGAACTCGCACCGATTCTCCTGCCTCAGCCTCCGGAGTGCTGGGATTACAGGCGTGCGCCACCACGCCCGGCAATATATCTGCTAACTTTAACACGTGAGCCACCAATACTCACCATCTGAAGATGTCTTCCGTTTACTTGTCTCTGCCCAGGCAGGTACTCCCCCCATGGCATGCTGGAATCTAAGCAAAAACATTAAAAAAAGAGAAGTTGTGATAACCATTTACTTCACAGCATTTGATACATTTAAATAGGTTAGAGCAACCCCAGAGCATGAAAGAACCTTTTCTGGAGAAGTTACTACCATTAAGAACAGAAGTTACCTTGACTCCGGGGGCCCAATCCCACACAGCCTATGCTAGAAACCTCCATACTTCTGCCACCTCCACCAGCCTCAGGCAAAGGACACTTTATCTGTTAGTTTACATCTAGTACCACGGCTATCTTATGATGAGAACACATCTTAGACATCAGTACTAAACCAATTCTCTATAGTTATAACCCAGTGCCCCAACACACAAGATACATTTAAAAAAAAAACGTAAAAAAATGGTAAGAACATACAGAGCTCCACCATGTATGTGAACACAATGAGAGCATTTCACTGCAGTACAACAGGTGGGTATAGTAGTGCACGCCTGTAACCCCAGCTACTTGGGAGGCTCAGGCAGGAAGACTCCAAGTTCTAAGGCAGACTGAGCAACTCAGGAAGACCTTGTCTCAAAAGAAAGAGGGCCAAGACTAGCTTGGTCATAAAGCACTTGCCTAGCATGGACAAGGCCTGTGTCCATGACCCAGTACCACGAAGGGTGGAGCAGGGAGGACATAGGACAGATGTGGTCCACAGGACTGGCAGCTGAAGAAAGCAAAGAGTCATTTTATATTTTTTAAAATCATCTTATTTATTGACTTACTTGGTAGAGGGTCTCCCTACACAGTGAGGACTCATAATGATCTTCCTATCATTCCATGTCTCAGCCTCCCCAGTGCTGGGATTACAGGCATGTTCCACCATGCCCAGTTTCGGTGGTCCACACAGCACAGGGTTCCGGGGCCAGAATGGCATGCAACACCAGGGGTCAAACCCAGGTCCTTACGCTTGCCAGGCAGCTGCTTACACCAGAGCTACTTCCTCAGCCCCTTAAACTTTTAATGTAGAAATACCAACTAGCCTACCAAACTAAGCCCACTAGCCATACACAACCACATAACAGGACCAAATAAATATGAAACAATTATTTTGAGAAATAAGACAACAGGGAGCACAGGACTGGGATCCTTGAGAAAAGGGAAATGAACATGAGCGCCCTACCAACATCAGGAACTTTCCCTGACAACCAAGAGAAAGAACAGACTTGAAAGAGGGCACACTGTAGAGGAGGGAGAGAGAGCTCCAGAAACCAGAAGAGAATCCAATGCAATTGTGCTGAACATTTAGCTACATCTTCATGGGATGAGACTCCATGAGGTCAGGCAAAGAGCTACCAAAGGAGTTAGCAAACGCACAATACCAAGCCCAGACCCTCAGGGCAAGCAGCTGAGACCTCAGCATGGTCAAAACTTAGCAGTGGAGGGGCCAGGGAGACAGCTCGATGGCACAAGTGCCTGTCTGGCAAGTGCAAGGACCTAAGTTCGAATCCAAGTACTGCAAAAAATGCTTAGCAATGGACCTAAGTCAGCCTAAAACACTGTATTACTGATCTGCCAGAGAACAACTCTTTAAGGGGCCAAACATATTCAAGTCAACTGATCGCTGAGAAGAGAAAAAAAAAAAAAAAAGGAACATTCCCCAGAATTTGAGCAAATTTCTATAGGTGCAAAAAAGCAGAAAAACATGAACTTGTAACAGAAGAAAAACCAGTAAAAAGAAAATTACAAACATGACAGAATGGCACACAGCAACTTTAAAATAACTAACAAATAGGTCTAAGTTCTTGAAGGTAGTATGGACATAATAAATGGATAAAATAACTACAAATATTGTTTCAAGCTGAAAAGATCTTCTAAAGCTGAAAAATACACCTAAAATAATAAAAGTCACTAAATGGATGTCACAGATACAGACACTGCGCATTGTATGATTTCATTTGTATAACAAAAACAGAGGAGAGAGCTGACCTCAAAAATGATATGATAGCTGGGTATGGTGGCGCATGCCTATAAAATCAGCACTTGGGAGGCTGAGGCAGGAGGACTGCTGCAAGCTCAAGGCCAGCCTGAGCTACAAAGTGAGCTCTAGGCCAGCCTAAACTGCAATAGTGAGACCTGTCTCAAAAATAAATAAATAATCCTTCCATAAACCTACTTTTTGAAAAAAAAAAAACATATGATGTGTGAGGCTGAGTTCAACTACCCACACCAAAAGAAAAAAAAAGGCCAAAAGTAAAAAAAGGATGTCCATAATGATAACCTCACCAAATACTAAGGTTTTCCTGTCAAAAGGAGCTAGGGTTCCTGGAAAAACAGGCTGACACACACCAAAGAAAGGACACCCTGCACCAGAAAGACAGGACACACAAGCACAGCAGCCAGCTAGAAGGGACACCTGAGTCAAGACCTACAGCTATATTTTAACATACTAAGCAAAACCCAAGAATCTGAAGCAATGTTAGTGAACCCCAGGAGGGAAAAAATCTGCTAAAGGACAACCGCCATCCAATGCAGAATGGGAACAAACACCACGACTTGTGAATAAAGTACAACTGTGACTTGGAACACAAACTGAATGAAGCACGACATGCAGGATGAACCACAGAAGTTCTGACTATTATACCAGCTCACAAACCCAGGTGCCCCAAGGCCACACAGCAACTGCACAGACTCTGTTCCACAGGCAATCTCACGCTAACTGCATGGAGTCCAAATTCTGGCTACGGCCTGCCCAGAGCCCTAACTACTGACTTCCATTCCCAGTACACCCTGATGAATCCTGTGCCAACACTCATGACCCTGTTTTTCTAATTCCTCCTCAAACATTGAGACTCTGATTACTAAATTTCTAGGCTTCTGTAGATCATCTATACGTGGGGATTTCAACAATCAAAACAGAAAAGTAACACCACTTTGCAAGCCTAAAAGTTTCTTAGCGGAAAGCTGCTGATACACCACTGCTCGACAGCTTCACTCAGCAGGGACGGGGGTGTGTGTGTGTGTGTGTGTGTGTGTGTGTGTGTGTGTGTGTGTGTGTGTGTGTGTCGATCCCTGGTCCTGTATGCCCCTCCAGCCCTCCACCCAGGATGTGCTGAGCCTGCAACCAAGTCCAGGCGTGGTGGCGCACACCTATAATCCCAGCGCTGGGGAGGCTGACAGGAGGATCGCTAGACTCCAAGCTCGTAGTGAGCCCCAGTACCAAATACATAAATGGGAAAATGAGTGAATAAATAAGTAAATAACAAAGAATATCATTCAGCTCATTTACTCATTGTAATGGGTAAATAAAGCTTTCAAAACAGCTACCTGGTGGTTCATAACGAATAGCCAAGAATCCCACCCTATGCCTTCTAAAATGTCACACAGTAGGCATCATCATAGCAGGTTCTAGACAGAAATGTTTAATCTTTCCAGTACACAAGAAACACAGATGGCTTGAAATGGTTTAGCACTAGGCTGAAGCAGAAAGAGAGCTACAAGTTTGAGGCCAGCCTGACTACACAGCAAGACCCTGTCTCAAAAAAGAAAAGAAAAATAAAACAGAAGACACAGGAGCACTACAGTGCAAAACTAATCAGATTGGAAATGCAGAAAATGAGAAGCAAATGATTAATGCACACAGGACCTTCTTTTGAGGTGATTAAATTGGGATCTAGAATAAAGATGTCTTTGCACTTTCACTGCATGATACTATGAAAGTACTAAGTGCTACTAAATTGTAACACTTTCCAATTGTCAAATTTTCTGGGCGTGGTAGTGGGCACACCTGTAATCCCAGCACTCAGCAGGCTGAGGCAGAGGCAGAACTCTACATGTGGAACCCAATGCCACCCCGAGATAGGTAATGAGTTCAAGGTCAGGCTAAACTACATAGCAAGACCCTGACTCAAAAAAAAAAAACTGAGTAAATACATAAAATTGTTATATTAATTCCATCTTAAGTCAGAAAACTTTAGCATAGCAAACATTCCTTAAGACTACAGGCCTGAACATTTTGAAACACCACTGCACAGGAAAATAAAAGCTGAAAGATGAGTACACTAGATTAAAAGATTTAAGAGATATCACAACCAAACAGCACATATAAATCTTATTCAAACTGCTGAAAGAAATACTGGCCATTAGTTATTAATTTACTCAGAAAATGACAGTGTGAGTATGAAAGGAAACCTTAGTAATCAGGTAAATCAGTGAGAAATTGAGGGGCACGGTGTCACATTCCCTTTAGTTTATTTGAAATAGACTGAAAAACACACATGATCCAAGTACAGAAATCAGGGGCTGGGGCTTTGGCTCAGCAGCAGAATGCTTGCCGAGCAAGCTAGAAGCCCTGGGTTTGGACCTCAGCACCAGAAACAAAAAATAAACTTCCTCCAAATACAGAAACACAATATGGCACAATGATTAAAGAAAAAACTTAAGTATGTAAATTTCTAAAAACTTGCAATTATAAAACTGCTTAAAAAGAGACAGCATATTATATGTAATCAGTATTATTGATTATATGCAGGTGGTGACCTGCCTCAGCCAGACAAACCAAACCCAAACCCATGGCCAGGACTGCGTCTCCCAGCAACCCACATGAACAAGGACACTTACTCTTCTTTAAGTCTCTGCTGAAGCCTCTCTTTTGAAAGTTTACTCTCGCTGGCATTTTTCATCATATCTTTCCGAAACCGGTTGTTCTTCATGTCAACACTATAAAATATAAAACATTCACTGAATGATTTTTAGACTTGTAAGTTGGTACTCAGCTTTAGTATTTTGACAAAGCATTACTGCAACAATACATTTCAAGACTGGTAAGATGAAACATCACAGATGTATTCTCCATTCTTCTGCAGTGTAGTTTACCCAGTAGAGAGCAAATATTTCAGAAAATTTACCATGATTCATCTAAACATGGACATTTCATACCCTTCTTCAAAATAAACACAGGTAACTCAAAAACTTAAAACATAAAAAGCACAAAAAAAAATTATCAGAGAAAAGTAAACACAGTGGACCCTTGAGCTATGTAACTGGCCTGCCGTATGGGGAACTTGGGTCATGACCAGAATTTGAGTTTTAACTTACAACCAAAGTCTTGAGTTATGGTCCAAGTGCCAGCTGCCTGTGCTTCCAGATGGTATCAGATACAGATATAACGCTTGAAGAGTTTGGAAGGAACATGCAACATCCTTTCCCGTGTGGGGGTTAACTGAGAAATCCCAGGCCAACTTCTCTAAGGACACTGAGATCTGGCTGTGTACACGACAGATACTTTAAAGGCTGAGGAGAAGATTTTGAGCCTTCCGTTGACAACCTGAGTTACAGCCCTTGGAAGTGAACTGAGTTCATAAGTCAGGGGCCCACTGTATTTGTCTTTCAGATAAAAAGACGTTTTACTGTTAGGAACAACACGAAATGTAAAGTAAAAGATGTACAGATATAGCTAACTAAAATTTAAAACTATGCACAAAAAAAGTGAAATTTGCATTAACTGTGATCTACAACAGTCTGAAATTTTTAATATGAAAAAATCTGTCATATTAAGAAAGTCTTTAAAAAAACAAAACAAAAAGTCTTTGATAAACACATGACATACAAAGTACTAATGTTTTCTCAATTCAAAGTATTTCCTGTCATCAAACCCACAGTTGGAAACATTGCATAAATGAATGAACGTATTTAAGAAAGGACTTCTACATCATCTTTCCAGAGAAAGGGAAACTGGTAGGTGCAGTCTGGCAGGATGTATCAAAGCCCCACCATTACTGATGCTCTAACCTCCAATCTTTCAAAAGGATGAATTTGAAAACAAAGCAAAAAGAAAAAATGTTATCTTGGCATTAATGTATTATAAAAACAAATCTAACAATAGCTACATAAATTATGGTTGATGCAGCAGGCTACCATAGCTATTTAAAACTTTTTTTTTAATTTTATTTATTTCTTCTTGTTTCAGAACTTTTGTTTGTTTGTTTTTATGGCCAGCTCAGCCTGCCCTGAAGGCAGGGCTGGCACAGCATGTGGTGCCTGGGATCGAACTGCAGTCCCTGGAGCCGCCTAAGCTTTCCTAAGCAGGCTCTTTAGACCACTGAACCATCCTGCCAGGCCCCTATTTAAAACTTTATAGAGTGTTTTTCAAGCAGGAAGAAATGCTTCCAGTCTTCCTTCCTTTCTGATACCAGGGACTGAACTCAGGACCCTGCACTTTCCAGGTAGATACTTATTCTACTGAACTATCTCCCCCGTCCACTACAATGTAACTGCATAAAATGGGCAAAACATCACGTATGGACTGCATGCTCACGGTGTATATGTTAGCTTTCTTTCTGAAGACTTCACACTCAGCTTCAGATATTGTATTCAAAAGTTCCCCAACCTTCTGATATATTTACTACACTAGTTGACTCTCTTCAGAGTCCACACCTGGTAGCCTCTCCTTTGGCAGTACAGCCATGAATACCTTCTTTTCCATGCTTTAAGATATTCTAGGGGCCCAGCGGGATGGCTCAGTGGTCTAAAGCGCCTGCTTGGGAAAGCTTTGGTGGCTTCAGGGACCGCGGTTCGATCCCCGGCACCACATGCTGCGCCAGCCCTGCCCTCTGTGCGGGCTGAGCCGGCCATGAAAATGAGTGAATAAACAAATAAAGGTTCTGAAACAAGAAAATAATAAGTAAAATTAAAAAAAAAAAAAAAGATATTCTAATCATCACATAATCACTCATGTGTAGAGAGAATAATGTAAAAGCCTGCAAAGTGATGTTTAAAACACACGGAAGCTGGAGCCAGCCAAATAACTTAGCAGACTGAAGTGCCTGCGTAGGCAACTGAGACTGGGTGTGGTGGCGCGCGCCTGTAATCCCAGCAATTAGAGGAGGCTGAAAACAGGCAAATTGCTAGGAGTCTGAGCTGCTGCTAGTGAGAGCCTGTAGACCCTGTCCTAAATACATAAAAAATAAGTAAAATAAAATACAAGGATACTGAAGGAAAAGTTAGGCAACTTACATTTCTTCATCTTCATCTTCTTCATCCACCCAAACTGGCTTCTTCTGAAGGGGAAAATTATCTTTTGCTTCATTTTCCACTTCTGAGTCGTCTGAGTCTTTTTGTACCTCAGCCTACAGAAAACAAACTACCTTCAAGCACTGAGCTTTTCCTGTCCCCCAGTTGGCACTCCCTGCCAGGATTATTTTTCTTTTTTTGCCCTGATAAAATAATGGAATGCGATGCTACCACTACCACAGCAAAATGCTGGAGGCAGCCGCAGCAAATGAGAAGAACAGAACAGCACACTGCCAGCTGGACAGGCAGTCAGGAGAAAGTCGAGGCCCTGAAAGGAAAGAGACTGGCCCAAGGAGAGGGGCAGGAGAAACGCCAAGCTGCAGGACCCAAGGCAGACCAGAGCTCGAGAAACCAACTCAAGACCAAGGAACTCCTGGGAGGCCAACTCATCACAGAATTGTCTGACCTGCCTCTTCTCCATATGCAACTGTTCTTGCCTCCAATCTCCTAAACCTTTACGCTACACTACCAAGCCCAGTACAGACCATGAAAATCCCCTTGAAGTCATCTCTCACATTCCCTGTCCCACAGGACAACAAGGGCACAAGAAGATCCAAAGCTTAAGCCCTGACCGGACAATTTAATGAGACTAGTTTCAAAATAAAATAAGAAATGGGCCTGGGAAGTAGCTCAGGGGGAGACCCTGGGTTCATTCCGAAGAGCAAAGAGGGTTGGGAAACCACCAGGTAACCTGCCAAAGCAGCACTGATCCAGCGAACGCTAACCAGTAATGCTCAGAAAAGCTTCCCACCCTAAGATTTCGCAGGCCTCCGCTATGCATTTAATTTCCATTTCCCAAATGGTTTCCAGTTTTGTTTTGTATCTTAGTCCTTGGCACCAACATACTCGATTTTAGTTTCCTCCTTTACTGACTGTCTCGGTTGCTACGTTTCTTCCAATGCCTAAAACAACGCCTGGGCATTCCGATCCCGGATGAAAACCAGGCACAAAAAGGAGTAAGACCGCAAAAATTATAGTCACGCTGGGTTTGCTGTTGCCAGGAAGCGTCTGGCATCCAAACACCTGCTATTGTAACAGAAGCGCGTACACGATCATTCGCCAAAGCTGGTTTGGACCGTGATCACGCTGGGATTCTTCAAACACTAAATTCCCAAATATCTACGAAACGGGAGCCTAGCATCACAAGAAGGAATGGCGTAGGTCCAACGATCGGGCCGAGCTCGGGCGGAGCACTGCGGAGGAGCCGAGCGGTGCCAAAAGCTCGCGGTTACAATTTGCGGAACAAAGTGAACTGAGCGCCCGCGGGATACGAGGAGCGGCTGCCCCTCGGGGCGGAGAAAACGCAGTCTCCGCCCTCGCAGCCAGCCCGGTCCGGCGCCCGGGAGGCGGGGGAGCGCGGCCCCTCGGCGCCTGCGTTCGGGGCCCCCGCCCACCTGGAGCTCGCCGCCGCAGGTCGCCCAGGCTCCGCCCCCGCGGCCTCACCGCCCACCGCGCGCCCCGCCCGAGCGCGCCCGGCCCGCGCGGAGGCCTCCCTCACCCGCGCGCCCCGCAGCCGCCGCAGCAGCGCGTCCTCGTCGCCCTCGACATCGCCGAAGACCAGCTCCTCCAGGCACCGCTCCACGGCCGGTTTGTCCTCCTCCAGCGTCAGGCGGTTCCGCAGCTGGAGCCGTTTCTCCTCCGCCGTCGCGATTGAGATCGCTGCAGCCGCCGCGCTCTGCCGGGCTGGCAGTGCCTGCTGGGATGAAGGGGCAGCCTTCGGGGGCGGCCCACCCGTCCTCGCTCTGGATCTACGGTTCGGCTTCGTCTGGGTCTTCGGGCCCCGCCTCGCGCCAGCTCTCCGGTCCAGTTTCATTCGGCTCCTCCGTTCGGGAGGCATCGTTGGGTTTGAGAAGAAACGCAGGCGCTCACGTGGAGCCTCACTGCGCTTGCGCCCGGGAGCCTAGCTCGCCGCCGCCACTGAAGCCGCGAGGAGCCGGAAGGAGTCTGCGCAGCTTCTGGCCACGTGACCAATACTCACGCCCTACGTCATTCTCACTCCCCCCGCCGACCCCTCCCCGTGTGGGAGTTCCTCAGGGAAAGCCGATCTTCCGGGTGTAGGGGGCCACGGCGTGACTGGAGTGGAAAATTTTACCAACATAACTTTGCAGCCGCAGCTCATCGGGAGGGACCGCAGGAAAGCCAGACTACAGACGGAGGTGACTGAAGGGAGACTTCTTCTCTTCCTTGTGACTTTTTACCTGCTCGGCTTACCCCGAGCCCCAGTTACCTTTTCCTCCCTTCGTCTTGGTACGGTCCGTAGCGTACGGAGCCTGCAGAGGGTCCCACGCTGGAGGAGAGAGAGGAGGGTATGTAGGGAAGTGGGCCAATCGGGGCGCGGGTCACGGCGCAGGCGCGTTTGGGAGGGAAGGCTATGCTAATGTTGTTGATATCCTGGGGCCACCCGAGTTAAAGGGGGGAAATCCGGGGGCTGCTGCAGCTGCCACCGGTCTGAGCCAAACCCGGGCACCCCTGTAGTCGCCGCAGTCCCGGGGAGAGGCGCCTGCCCCCCGCCCGGGGAGGGGGCGCCGCGGGCTCGGGGAGCACGGACAACCCCTACCCATGAGGCCCTGATGGAAAACACAAAGGATCTGGTGAGACCCGAGCGCGGCAGCCGCTTTGTGTGCCAGGCGGGGGGTGGGGGGGACGCCTGCGGTTCCCTGACCCCAGGAACCCCGCGGCTCCCTGACCCCGCTCCCGGGCCTGCTTCTCCATCTCACGCCCCCTCCACCTCCGGAACCCCCTCCCCCTACCGGCCGTTAAACGATTCAGGGGCTCCCATCCCCCCACCCACCTCCCCAGCCCC
>PVJA010055157.1:0-11299 GCA_004027025.1 Myocastor coypus | reverse complement strand
AAAAAAAAAAAAAAAAAAAAAAAAAAAAAAGCATGCTTTGGGGCATTGTTATTGGCCACTTTAATAACAGGTTCTCTATCTGATACAACAATCGCATGGAGCCCCTCAACACTTGGTAGCTTTTTTATACAGGAATCGCTTTAAGTCGTCAGCCATGCCGCGCAGCTCCGGCCTCTGCCCCTGGCCTTCACTGTTGTCCGACTGTCGCCACAGCCCTTCAGCAATACCTTCAAAAACAGCTTCCTCGTCCAGCCGCCGTCCCATAACTCACGAACTTCGGGAACTCCAAAGTCTGTCTTTTGTAGATCAGGCTGGCGTCGGATTCACAGCAATGCTCCCGCCTCAGCCTCTTGAGTGCTGAGATTAATCGAAAAACAAGTGGATTTTCACATCTACTATACTTACTCTGCTGCAGTCTTATGTCCCAGTAGGCTCCAGATAACTCCACTGTACAATGGTGAGAGAAGGTGCAAATAACTTTTTGCGGTAGAATTATAATTTGTTTGATTTAGGAGACCCCCTGTAAAAGGTTGTGGAGACCCCGAGGAGACCCTTCCGAAGCACAGCACTCTGAAAAATGAGACATTTAGTCTTTTTTTTTTTTTTGCTTTTTGAGACAGGGTCTCACTATGCAGTTCAGGCTGGCCTTAAGCTCACTTTTGTAGCCCAGGCTGGTCTCGAACTCACATCGATCCTCCTGCCTCAGCCTCCCGAGTGCTGGGATTACAGGCGTGCGCCACCACGCCCGGCTGAGACATTTAGTCTTGAGAACTTCGATAGCAGGCATCAGGAGAAGACATCTTCTGTTTGTGCGAACGTTGGGTTTTGATTGGTAGAAAGGGTCTAGGAACATGATCAGGACAATAGCGATGAAATAGCGAGGACAACAATCGTTTGTTTTTGTCCAGATCTTAACCTGGGAGTTCTTGGGTTCCTTAGTTTGTGGTCGACCTGGACTACAGTTCCCCAGACAGCTCGGGGCAGGAGGCGTGTCTGCAAACTGTGGGCAGCGTGGATGACTCAAGTTGATGACGCAAGGTAGAGGGTGGGGCTTATTTTTTGTGCCGCAATTGGAGGAGACGGAAGAAGGGGTGGAGTCGATGGTTGAGTCAGCCAATGGTGTGCGGTCAGGAGGAAAGGGGGGAATGGGGCGTGGCCAGACTGACTCGCGGGTGCCGCGGAGCTCAAGGAACCTGAAGCTGCGGGTCTAGGGAGTAGGAGTGTCCTCGGGCCGCAGAGGCCCGGTGAAGGCTATGGCAGCGCGGTGGAGTAGTGAGAATGTGGTAGTGGAGTTCCGCGACTCCCAGGTGAGCTGGGCCGGAGAACGTGCAGAATCATCTGGGCATGCGCTGTGTTTGGTTCCCCTCCCCCCCCTGCCACGTTGCTGCCTTTGCCTCCCTCCCCGGGGGGCGGAAGGGAACCCCTGGCCTGAGCTGGGCTGGGACGGTGGGCAAGGGTGACCTGGAGCTGTCAGACTTGGGTGGATACGGGGAGACAGCAACCTTTGGAGCAGGCACTGACTATCGGGGTACCTCGCGGGCGTTTGCGAAGTTGGGTACGTCTGGAGACACTGAGGCAGAGATTGTGTGCGCGTGAATGCTTATGGAGCCTCCTTCTCTCAGCCAGGTTGGCGAGCAAGTAGGCATCCAATTCCTAAGGCTGGGGTCGCGACTTCGGCAAGTTGCACAACTTCTCTGAGTCTGTTGCGTGGATTTTACTCTGCTTCACAAGATTTTGGAGTAGCCAAGGGCCGGTTTCAACGCTTAAGCGATTTCGTTTCTGATGCTGTACTAGTGGAAAATACCATGTGATGGTGGAATGCACACTGTAGGAATTGATGGGGCTCGATTTCCAGCGCTGACCCCTAGCCATTGTTCTCACCTGTACAGGGGAGGTCATACCTCCCTCGAAACATGGACACGAGATTTCTTTCTTTCTTTTTTTTTGGTTTGTTTTTTGGTGTGGGGAATCTAACTCAGCAACTTGCACTAGCCAGGCAGGCTCTTGTGCCGCTGAGGTTTATCCCCGTCCTGGACGTGAGAACTTTATGGTCACACGATCAAAGTGTGTGACACAGTGACGGGCACTGTTAAGCCTCAAGAAATGTTGGGCCCAGCGGGATGGCTCAGTGGTCTAAAGCGCCTGCTTGGGAAAGCTTGGGCAGCTTCAGGGACCGCGGTTCGATCCCCGGCACTACATGCTGCGCCAGCCCTGCCCTCAGGGCGGGCTGAGCCAGCCATAAAAATGAGTGAATAAACAAACAAAGGTTCTGCCGGGCGTGGTGGCGCACACCTGTAATCCCAGCACTCGGGAGGCTGAGGCAGGAGGATTGGTGCGAGTTCGAGACCAGCCTGGGCTACAAAAGTGAGCTCAGGACCAGCCTCAACTGCATAGCGAGACCCTGTCTCAAAAAGACAAAACAAACAAACAAACAAACAAACAAAGGTTCTGAAATAAGAAAAAATAAATAAATAAAATAAAAAATTCTTAAAACAAAAAAAAAAGAAATGTTACCACTTCCTAAGGATTTTTAACTATTTTTCTTCCTTATTTCATTCTTCAGTTCTTCGTATTATTTTTTGTTCATTGTTTCTTGACAGAGTCTGTGTATGCTGGCCTGATCTTGAACTCTCCATATATCCCACACTTGTCACAATGAGAGATTGTCCTGCCTCAACCTCTCTAGCGCTGGAACTACAGACATGTGTCATCAAGCCTGATGTATTTTACCATTTATCTGTACTTTGTCTTCTATACGACTGGCCTTGTGTTAAGGGATTTATCTATATGTTTGTTTGTTTTTTTTTTAATTCATGAAAGGACCTCATAAAGCAAATAGGTTTTCTTTGTTCCAAAAGGGAGGGCAGTCCCCATTTGTTTGATCTGAAGTGGCTTGGCAAAAGGCTACAATAATGTGGCTGACAGGATTAGGGTTTGGTCACAGGCTTTTTTTTGTTTTTAGAATTTTATTTATTTATTTATTTATTTATTTATTTATTTATTTATTTTCATGGCCGGCTCAGCCTGCCCTGCGAGCAGGGCTGGCGTAGCATGTAGTGCCGGGGATCGAACCTCGGTCCCTGCAGCCGCCCCCTAAGCAGGCGCTTTAGACCACTGAGCCATCCCACCGGGCCCCTGGTCACAGGCTTTGATCTCAGAGTTGCTATGCAGCTCATTACACTACTTTCCCTCTAGTAAGTAGCTCAGAACTGTCATACAGCTGTTCCACAGGGACCATCATGATTCTTATCCCAGTACTTAGAGCAGTGTCTTAGTGATTGTCATTATTTATTTATTTTGCAGAACCAGGGATTGAACTCAGGCCCTTGTGCTTGTCAGGCAAGCACTTACTCTACTGAGCTATCTCCTCAGCTCCGTCTTCATTTATTCACTAAGTATTTATTTATTTATTTATTTATTTATTTTTGTCTTTTTGAGACAGGGTCTCGCTATGCAGTTGAGGCTGGCCTTGAGCTCACTTTTGTAGCCCAGGCTGGTCTCGAACTCACACCGATCCTCCTGCCTCAGCCTCCCGAGTGCTGGGATTACAGGCGTGAGCCACCATGCCCGGCTTCACTAAGTATTTATTGAATACCTTCTGTACACCAGATTTATTCACTCATTTGTTCAACAAGGATTTATTAAGTTCTTGCTGATATATGCTGGTTGTCAGTAGTTAAGGTGATTTACACCAAGGGAAACTTGAATTTTTGTAAGTGGATGGTGGTTCTTTTTTTTTTTTTTTGTAAAAGCCATCTTGTCTTTCACCATAAAGATTAATGAATGGATAAGTCACCCACCAGTCTCCTGTGGTGCCCTCTGATTTGTAGGCCCTGTGAAGAATTTGACCAGCAGCTTTTGGAGTAAGGGATCTAGAAGCACTTTTTGCTGCAAGTGCTTCTAAGCCTAGTCTCCCAAGGGAGGTGGCACACTCCTAGGAAAAAAGAGCCAGATTGCTGTTTATTGTTGTTACCTTTGTTGTTAATTGCTTTTGTGGAGAGGAGGACAGAACCAAATCATATGTCATGCATCTGAGCCTGCTTTGGAAAGTACTAATCTGCAAATGGTTTAATTTGCACAGAAACCCAGGTAGTCTCACCCCTGCCTCTTTATAGAGATGTAAGTGAAAAGGCCTGCAGAGAGGGTGCTGACACATATCCTAGGATGCTATAAAGTGGGAGCAAATAATTAAAACTGAACAGCAGTCGTCATAGTAAGAGAACAAAGTAAGTTGGTAATGTGACTGCCTTGTGGGAGTTTCTGTTTTTCTGATTTTCCTATTTAGTTGAAAGGGTACATCTGTAGTGTGAATTAGCATGGATTTGTGGTTGATTCTGGTAATGATTGGGAGGGATGGCAGCTCATTTTATTAACTAATTCAATAACAGAGAAAGTTAAAACTCCTCATAGTGGCAAAGGAAAGCCAGAACCATAATTTTTTTTTCTTGTTTCAGAACTTTTGTTTGTTTATTTATTTATTTTCATGGCCAGCTCAGCCTGCCCTGAGGGCAGACTGACGTAGCATGTGGTGCCAGGGATCGAACCGCAGTCCCTGCTGCTGCCCAAGCTTTCCTAAGCAGGTATTTTAGACCACTGAGCCATCCCACCGGGCCCCAGAACCATAAATTTTTCAAGAGACTTCACAACTGTAAAAAAATAATTTAAAGGGCCGGCCTGATAGCTCAGCAGACTGAAGCACCTGCCTGCTTAGGCAGAATGCAGTGGCCAGGGTTCGATCCCCAGTGTGCCGTGCCAGCCCCACCTGTGGGGCTGGTAGTTGAGACTGGGCGTGGTGGCATGTGCCTGTAATCCCAGCACTTGGGAGGCTGAAAACAGGAGAATCAGTACAAGTCCAGTCTATGAAGTAAGACCCTGTAGACCCCATAGATGCTGTCCTAATTACAGGAAAAAAAAAATTTTAAAGCTAAGGAACTAAGGACTTAGATTTTTCAGAGGAAAACCCTAGTTTAAAAGTTGAAATTTTTGCTGGGCGTGGTGGCTCACGCCTGTAATCCCAGCACTCGGGAGGCTGAGGCAGGAGGATCGGTGTGAGTTCGAGACCAGCCTGGGCTACAAAAGTGAGCTCAGGACCAGCCTGAACTGCATAGTGAGACCCTGTCTCAAAAAGACAAAAAAAAAAAAAAAAAAGTTGAAATTTTTTTTTTATAGGGTGTACATAACTTGTAACTTTCTTTATAAAACATTCCTTAAGATACTTCTCTTGCTGATTTTTTTTTTTTTGTGGGACCAGGGTTCCAACTCACGACCTTGCACTTGCCCAGCAGGCACTTGTGCCTCGGAGCAATCTCCCCAGCCCCTTCTTGCTGATTAATAGTAAAGAATTTGGGACAGGGATATAGCTCAGTGGCACAGTGTCTGCCTGCCAAGTCCTGAGTTTGATTTCCAGTCCCAAAAAAGGAAAAAATAAAATAGTAAAGAATGTGTGCAAGCTGGGCGTGGTGGCGCACGCTTATAATCCCAGCAATTGGGAGTCTGAGGCAGGAGGATCAGTGCAAGTTCCAGACCAGCCTGGGCTACAAAAGTGAGCTCAAGACCAGCCTGAACTGCACAGCGAGACCCTGTCTCAAAAAAAAAGAATGTGTGCAGTAGCTTGACAGCTACTCTGAAGTGGTCCCCAGAGTCATTAAGTGTTAGCTTTTTATTTTATTTTATTTTTTCTTGTTTCAGAACTTTTGTTTGTTTGTTTATTTATTCATTTTTATGGCCGGCTCAGCCTGTCCTGAGGGCAGGGCTGGTGCAGCATGTGGTGCCGGGGATGGAAAGGTGGTCCCTACAGCCACCTAAGCTTTCCTAAGCAGGCGCTTTAGACCCCTGAGCCATCCTGCCGGTCCCCAAGTGTTAGCTTTATGAGGAAACTTTGGGGGAGTTTTCTTTTTTGTGTGTCTGTGGTATGGGGGATTGAATTCTGCACCCTCACCCTGTACTTATTCAGGCAAGCACTTACTCTACTGAAGCTATCTCCCCTACCCCTTGGGGTATTTTCTTTCTTTTTTCTTTTTTTTTTGGCTCGCTGAGGCTGCCTTAAGGCCAGGTCTCATGCTTCATGTAAGGGTGAGGATTGAACTGGGGTCCCCAGTCTCTGGGTGCCTGATAGACTTTGCCAAATCATGTGCTTTAACCAACTGAGCTACCTGGCAAGCCCCCTGGGGTAGTTTTCTAGAGCAACACCATCCTGTGGAATTTCCAGTGATGATGGAAATGGAACTAGTGCAACTGAGGTATTATACTTTTTTTTTTTTTTTTGAGGCATTATATTTTAAGTTAAATTTTAATTGTCATTTAAATAGCTACTCATGGTTAGGGACTATGGTAATGGAAGGTACAGAGGAGTTTGCAATCTCAAGGAAAGGTAAGGAGGCAGAATGTGGAGTTACAACTCTATAACTGACAGTATGTGCAGAAATGCTACAGGAGGTTAGGGGTGTGGCTTTGTGAGAGCGTGTGCTTGGCATGCATGAGGATTACTGTGAGTTAGAAGCCAGCCATGGCTACATAAAAAGTTCAAAACCAGCCTGAACTGCATACAAGACCCTGTTTCAAAAAGACAAAAAGGAAACAGTGAGATAGCTCAGCAGTCTAAGGTGCTTGCTTAGGCAACCTCAGGGACCAGGGTTCCATCCGTGGCACCATATGCTGCACCAGCCCCACCCCCAGGGCAGGCTGAGCTGACCAGTGAATCAGGATTCAATCCTCAGCACCAAAAAAGAAAAATACAAATTTCTATCACGAGCCTATTATGAAGAAGACAGGATCTGTGCCCCTGTAGCAGACTACTTAGTGTCTCTAAAATTTTGCGATAGTTCAGACTCCATGATTTACAAGATAATGGAACATTTTCTGGGAGTTTTTCCTGTATTATTGCCTCTTGCCTCCTCATTTTATCCTTCAAGCAGCCAGTAATTTTGTTATTTTTCAAATCCAGGTTGGTTGAGTAATTTTTAATGTACTATAAAATGCATTTGTATGATAAATATATATATATAAATATATATATCATGTAAGCACCACTATGGTTACAATGAACAGTTGCATCACCCCAAACAGTGCACTTTCCCTATGTGGTTGGTCTTCTATACCTACCCAAGTGGCTGCTGTTGTAATCTCTTTTTTTTTTAAATTTTATTTATTTATTTATTTATTTCTTGCTTCAGAACCTTTATTTGTTTATTCACTTATTTTTATGGCCGGCTCAGCCCGCCCCGAGGGCAGGGCTGGTGCAGCATGTGGTGTCGCGGTCCCTGAAGCCGCCCAAGCTTTCCCAAGCAGGCGCTTTAGACCACTGAGCCATCCCACCGGGCCCCTGCAGTTGTAATCTCTAACAAATGATTCATACAGGGTATAACCTTTTTTTTTTTTTTTTTTTTTTTGTCTTTCTGAGACAGGGTCTCATTATGTAGTTCAGGCTGGCCTTGAGCTCACTTTTGTAGCCCAGGCTGGTCTTGAACTCACACTGATCCTCCTGCCTCAGCCTCCCGAGTGCTGGGATTACAGGCGTGAGCCACCACGCCCGGCCAAGGGTATAACCTTTTGAGCTTCGTGTCTTCCACTTAGCCAAGTGCTTTTTCTTTTTTGTTCTGATCCTAGTGCTTTTGAAGTTCATTCATGTTGAACATAGCAGTTAGTCCATCCTTCTACTACTTTTTATGGTGCTGGAGATTGAACTGAGGGCCTTCAGGTTCAGCTACACATCCCCAGCCCTTTTATTTATTTATTTACTTTTTTTTTCATTTTTATGTATTTGGTACAGGGTTTCACTGCACAGATTGAACTGTAGTGATCCTGTTGTTTTTGTTTTTGTTTTTGTTTTTTTCAGCCTCCCCATGGCTGGGATTACAGGCATGTGCCATGATACCTAGTCTCAATTGCCATCTCAACACACCTCAGGGGCTGGGTGGCACAGCACACCTGGTGGTCAAACTCCTGCCTAGGCAGAGACTTTAATCTGCTGAGCTATCTAGCTGACCCTGAAATGCAGTGCTAGCAGGAATTAGAGAATAATACCTAGATTTTTTTTTTTAACTTTATTTTTAAAATTTATATTATGGTCAGCTCAGCCTGCCCTCGGGGTGGGGCTGGCACAGCATATGGTGCCCCGGATGGAACCCTGGTCCCTGAGTTGCCTAAGCAGTCACCTTAGACTGCTGAGCTATCTCACCGTTCCCTTTTTGTCTTTTTTTTAAGAATTTTTTTTTTTATTTTCTTGTTTCAGAACTTTTGTTTGTTTATTTATTTATTTATTTTTATGGCTGGCTCAGCCTGCCTGAGGGCAGGGCTGGCACAGCATGTGGTGCCGGGGATCTAACCACGGTCCCTGCAGCTGCCTAAGCTTTCCTAAGCAGGCGCTTTAGACCAGTGAGCCATCCTGCCGGGCCCCCTTTTTGTCTTTTTGAAACAGGGTCTTGTATGCAGTTCAGGCTGGTTTTGAACTTATTATGTAGCCATGGCTGGCTTCCAACTCACAGTAATCCTCCTGCTTCATCCTCCCAAGTGCTGGGATTATAGGTGTGCGCCACCATGCCTGGCCTTTTATTTTTCGAGATGAAATCTTACCGTGTAGTTCAGGCTGCCTTGAACTCACTATGTAGCCCAGGCTGACCTCAAACTGGCAGCAACCCTCCTGCCTCACCCTTCTGAGTGCTGAGACTACAGATGTGCCCCACCTTACCTGGCTAAAAAAAATTTTCTTTAGAATAGTTTTTTTGTTTTTAATATTGATTGATTGATTGATTGATTGATTGTTTCAGAACTTCTGTTTGTCTATTTTTATGGCTGGCTCAGCCTGCCTGGAGGGCAGGACTGGCTCAGCACGTGGTGCCGGGGGATCTAACCGCGGTCCCTGAAGCTGCCTGCAGCTGCCTGCAGGTGCTTTAGACCACTGAAGCATCCTGAAGGGCCCCAGTTTTTTTTTTTTTTTTTTTTTTTTTTTTTAATGTGAACATCTGGTTTTAAGTCTGATTTTGTAGAATTCTCCCTTAATTAAGATTTGACCTTTATTCTCATCACTAGTCTAGGTTTTGGGGATAAACCCTTGCGGTAAGTGCCTTTCTTATCATATTATATCCAGTGGACAGACTGGATATTGGGTATCATTGATGTTGACCTTGATCACCTGGCTGAGGTAGTATTTATCAGATTTTCTGTTGTTGGCTGGTTCTTTTAGCTCTCTTTCTGTGTTTGTTTCTTTGGTTGTTTGAGGGATCTTTTGAGACAAGATCTTGCTTTGCAGGCTGGCCTTGAACTCACAATGTCCTCCTGCCTCAGCCTCCCAAATTCTGGAATTACAGGACTGTGGTCTCTTTTTGTCCTTTTTCTGTACTATATTCTTTGAAAATAGTTTCTATGTATTTGGTACAGGGTCTCACTATGTAGCATGGACTCATAATGATCCTCCTGTTTTCAGCTTCCCCAAGTGTTGGGGCTATAGGTATACCCCCACTGTACCTGGCTAAAATGAACCTTTCTTTTAGAATAGTTTTAGATTTATCTATGTTGTTGGTCTTTTTTCTTTCTTCCTTTCTTTCTTCCTATCTTTCTTTCTTTTTTTTTTTGTATTATGACCAGCTCAGCCTGCCTTGGGGGTGGGGCTGGTGCAGCATGTGATGCCAGGGATTGGACCACACTGTGGTCCCTGCGGTTGCCTAAACTTTCCTAAGCAGACACTTTAGACTGCTGAACCATCTCGCCAGTCCCTAGATTTATTTATTTATTTATTTTTGCTTTACTGCTCTATATTTTTATTTCTTTTTCTTTTTTTATTATTATTTAAATTTAATGGGGGCCCGCTGGGATGGCTCAGTGGTCTAAAGCGCCTGCAGGCGGCTGCAGGGAGTACGGTTAAATCCCTGCACCACATGCTGCACCAGCCCTGCCCTCAGGGCAGGCTGAGCCAGCCATAAAAATAAATAAACAAAAGTTCTGAAACAAGAAAAAAAAAAATAAAAATTAAAAAAAAATAAATTTAACAATGATTATATTACATATTTTCATCATCAGATCAGTGTAGATTAATAGATATAGGTATATAAGATTGATCAAACAATCAAACATTAACACTTTAAATAAACATTACTTTTTTTTTTCTTTTCCCTTTTCTTTTTTTAACAGTTGACACATTGCATATTGTCCTCACAATAGTTCTGCAGAGCATAGTGTGTTGTGGGCTAGATTTATTTTTTAAAAATTGCTTAGCATGCGCTCTCAATGCGGTGTGAGGAGCCCAGCTCCAACCACCCTGTCTCCACCCATGCAGTCATTCAGTTCCAGTGACCTGTGGTTTGGTGCCATTAGCCAGAACTCCAATAAGAAGCTGCGTTGTTTGCCAGAGGGTAGTCCTGTATTCACTTTCTTTGACTTTGTTTTTGCAGAATCCGTTCCGGTTTTCACTATTTTTTTATCATTGCCTCCTTGATCAGGTCTTTATTCAAAGTGAGCTGTCCTAGCTGAGAGCACATAGGTGGTAATAGAGTACTTCCTTAGCTTGTGTGAGGGTCTGAGTTCAAGCCCCACCTCCAAGGGGAAAAAAAACTGTCCGAGTGAGTTGACTTTTATGAACAAATGTAACAGTTTATTTAGCAGGTTGCTTTTCCTCTGTTATTTTTTCTTTTTGTGTGGGAGAGGGTGCTGAACATTGAGCCCAGGGCTGTGACCTTTTTAAGTTTTATTCATTTTGAGACAGTTTTGTTAATGCCCAGGGCTTGAATTTATGATCCTCCTGCCTTAGCCTCCCAGAATGTTGAGATTATAGGCATGCACCACCCTATCCAGCTTTGTGTGTGTGTGTGTGTGTGTGTGTGTGTGCGCGCGCGCGCGCGCGCACGTGTGTCTGTGTTTTGTTTATTTTTGTTTTTGACACAGTCTTGCTTGGTCCATGTTGGCCTTAAACTTCCTATGTAGCCCAGGCTAGCCTCCGATTCATGGCGATTCTCCTGGCTCAGTCTTCTGAGGGCTGGGATTACAGGTATCTGCTGCCTGGTCATAGTTTTGTCTTTATGAGGCACTCTTTCAGTCACACTTTAATATATTTTTCCTTAAAACATTTCTTTTTTTAAATTTAATTTAATTTATTTATTTATTTATTTTTTTTTTTTTTTTGTCTTTTTGAGACAGGGTCTTGCTATGCAGTTGAGGCTGGCCTTGAGCTCACTTTTGTAGCCCAGGCTGGTCTCGAACTCACACCGATCCTCCTGCCTCAGCCTCCCGAGTGCTGGGGATTACAGGCGTGCGCCACCACGTCCGGCTTCTTTTTTTTTTTTTAGTTCTTAATTTTTCCTTTACTTTT
>PVJA010055156.1:0-11272 GCA_004027025.1 Myocastor coypus | reverse complement strand
CAGGCTGGTCTCGAACTCGCATCGATCCTCCTGCCTCAGCCTCCCAAGTGCTGGGATTACAGGCATGCGCCACCACGCCCGGCTACAAATACTAATTTTTGACATTGTTTTATCTACATTTTATAGTTCACTCACCCTACTCCTTGACTGCAGGAGCCGAATGGCCACTCCATGCTTTCACTTTGTTTATTGGGTGTTTTTGCGGATCCCATTGTGCACTGGAACACAATTTAATGCTGTGATGTTCTTTGTAACCTAGGTTTACATACCGAATCCTCCAGGGATCCCTGTTTCCACCTCTAATCCTAAGAGCTAAGCACCTGGACAGACTAACACCAGAGGAAAGGGCTGAGGCTCTTAAGAAGTGGAGAGTGACTAGAAAGAAGAACCATACAACCCCCCAGGGTGCAGACCAGTCAGCCCGCAAGCTGGGAAGGAAGCCCCCGGCTGGCCATCCTGCTGCTCTTGCAATGGCGTCAGTGACCTCCTGTGCTGCTGAGCAAGGACACGTGCCTCTGTGTGAAACTGCTTTAGATCCCAGCCACAGTGGTGCTGAGGCTCCAGATGTGAGTGCACGCTAAAATGTGAGGAGGGCAGGTTCCCCTCTTGGGATACAACCAGTCTTTCAAGTTTGCAAGGACTTGGAAGAGAGACCTCTATCAAGCACAGGTGGCTTACAGTTTTCCATAACAGGTAGCATGAGCGTCTCATGCGGCTTGGCGAAGCTGGTGTAAGGACCACTACTATATGTATCTACAGTTGTAAAAGAAGAATGTGGTTTGTCCCAAATAGTGAAAAAAGTCAAATATTTAAGTCAGAATCAAATTATGAAATATATTTGCACTTGATAAAAGCTTTTTTCTGAGACCGGGTCTCACCATGCAGTTCGGCAGGCTAGGCCTTGTGCTCACTTTTGTAGGCCCCAGGCTGGTCTCAATCTCACAGTGATCCTTCTGTCTTGACCTCCTGACCGCTGGGGTTACAGGTATGAAACACCATGCTGGTTCTAAAAGCATTATAATGAACTTAAACTTGCAAACATTACCACAGGAATTAATTTGAGATTTATTTATTTTATTGGGCACTCTCATACTTGTGGGAAATGCTTTTAAGAAAGAAGATTCCACAGTGAGGTTTTTCTTTGAAAAAAAGAAAAAAAGATGATACATAATTTAATAGGAAATAAAAGTTTAGTTACTATATTGCATATTGTTACTAGGCATGATGGTGCATGCACACCTGTAATCTCAGGACTCAAGAGGCTGACCAGGAAAATCATGAGTTTGAAGCCAGCCTGAGCTACATAATAAAATGTTGTCTCAGAAACAAATAAAATGTTTAATTAAGAAAAAATTAGATTGAAAAACTCAAAGAGCTCAAAGGAAATTTCCATATCAATATGCATTATAAATGGATAATTTATGAATAAATTCCAAAGCCCCTGTTCAACAGTAAAGGTAAATATGGTAATAAGGTAATGTGGTAATAATACACATTCAAAATGCAACTGGTGGCTAGCAATAGCTTTCCATTTCCTCTGGAAGCACACCTTTGGTCTTCTGAGGGAAGATGGCAAGCAAAGCTTTTGCTCATTTGTGTTTTCCTAAAGTAGACCCTTATAAAGAAAGGGGAGGAGGGGCACTACTGGTCGTCAGGCACAGGAATTGCTCCCCTGTCATCTTCCATTGAAGAGAGGAACCCTCATGAGGTATCCCTCCCCGCAGATGTGGTCTGTTGGGAGATGGAAACCGAGCCAACAGCCCTTCATGAGCCAATTTCTCATATGCTAAAAAGCCTCAAAGTGAGACAATTTCAAAACAGTGAAGGGTTCCTAGTCTTTGAAATATGTTGTAGCCTTTGAAAAAGTGCAATATGAACTGATATTAATACAGATTTTTCCCAGAAGGCTTTCTCTAATGTTGTTAGAAAAGCTTGTTTTCAGTGCATTTCACCAGAATGTCTATGTCCAGTTTACAGCTGTTACAAATCTTGCTTTAGGGGGGGCCAAGAAACTATTTTATACAGGTAAAGATACATGATAATATAATCAAATATTCATGTTGAAATTATTTTAAAATTCTATCAGACTGTAGTTACCAGCCACCAGAGGTGGAAAATCCCTTCCCTGAAACACCATGCTCATGCCTGGTGCCCACCTCAGAATCATAACTACTGTTCAACAGTTATTCTCAGGGTTTCATCTTGAACATACTGGCTACTATCCTGGCCCAATAGTGTTTTTATAGTCTTCTGTTATTACTGTAAATCATCTTTTATACTGAATGAGTTGTAAAACTTTTAAAATCTTGCATGGCTATAGGAAGACTCTTTTGCTTCCTTAAGAATTTTGTAAATAAAATATTTAATAAATGGAGTGTGCTAAAGTGTGGTCATTACTCCTGTAAACAAGGGATGCAGTCTTTGGGGATGGGTCCCAGAATTAGAAGGAAAAGAAATGAAGCACAATGCTTGCCAGAATGTTGTCCTGGCCTTTTCTAATAGAGGAAAATCACTGGTGTCCTGTTACTTGAGGCCCTCACAGTGACTGGCATTCTCTGGGATCATTGTGTCCTGATAAATAAAAATTGAGAGATATAATAACTTATAAATAGAGGATTATAGTTTATAGATTAAAAGAATAAGCCAAAATCAATAAGCAAAAGATCAATTTTTAAGACATGGATTATCTCTCTATGTGAATGAAGGAATACAGTGAGCGGTCACGTGATGAGGCCATATTCTTATATCTATAACCTCAAAATCCTGAAACGTCTGAAAATAGGATTTTCACTCATTATGTACAAGCTCGATGTCCTGAACAATTGTGAGGCTATATATGTACTCCATGCAGTTATTCTTATGTTTTGTAAAGGCAATGTTAATATATTTTATTACTAAGTATTAAATTATATTTTTTTCAATTCAGAAAATTCTGAATTCTGATACATATTTGCCTCCTAGGATGAAGAGGTTTTGCACTGGTATTAAACTTTTAAAGGGTTCCATAAAAGTAATTCATTTACACAAAGTTACCCAAGCCAGTGTGATCTATTGCATATTTCTTCAGATTTTTGGTGACAAAGCAATGCGCCATTGCTCCTACTAGCTAAAAGAGATCAACAATATACATTGGACGATGTAATTTTATTGCATCTTGAAGACATTTATAGAAAAGAATTGGATCAGGTTCTCATAATGTACTCTAAATGTTAAGGATTCATTTTCTCTTAGGGTTAAAGATTTAATTGGACAGTGAGTAATTTGAACTATTAACAACTTCTAACTTCAGGTTACTGGTTGTGTAAAAGACCAGGTACCTGTGAGAGTAAAGACATGGGACAAGTGGTTGGTAGGAATCCTGGTGTCAGCGTGCTACAACTAAGGAATGAACAATTTCCTAGGCCTTGCTATCTGGGTCCCATTTTCATAGAAAAGACATCACTTTGTTTGTATTTAGAATTATTTAAAATAATATGTACATTTCACTGAACCCAAGTTGAGCAGCGCTAAAGTGGTTACAGTAAGGAGGTACCTACAACTCTAACAAAGCTGACATGTTCAACTCTCATACATGTGACCACAGTTCAATGGTGGGCTTTCACATTCTCTCTGGGCTTTGTAAGAAGACTACAAGACAGAAGATGAGTAACACAGAAAATAAGTGCAGCAACAATTTTTTGAATTCAAAATATGTTTACACATAGAAAAATATATACAAAAGAAGCATACAAAAATACCATATAAAATTGCAGGTAGTCTACATTTGGAATGCTGAGGCAGTCCAGGTTGCTGGTGGATGTTAGCGAATTCTATGTGTTGAAGAGGCATGCTGCAGAATGGACTTTTAGCTAGTTAAATTAAGTATCTGTGCAGATTTGTGCCTTAAAGTTTTTAGTAGAGAAAAGGAACTTTTAACCACTAATCACTTCAGAAATTGATTGATGTAAAGTAGACCTAATGCTTAAAAGTAACTTTCAAATTTTGTTTAATTTTTCCTATCTACATTAGGTTCTCCTTTGATAAACCTTAATTTCCATCTCCTTTTAACATATGTAG
The DNA here is from genome assembly GCA_004027025.1 of Myocastor coypus. Classification (NCBI taxonomy): domain Eukaryota; kingdom Metazoa; phylum Chordata; class Mammalia; order Rodentia; family Myocastoridae; genus Myocastor; species Myocastor coypus. The sequence continues at coordinate 7,216 of PVJA010055156.1, read as the reverse complement.
AACAAAATATTCCCATGCATATTTTTTTAACTTTTTTTGTTTTTAACTGAAGACTTTAATAAATTCTCTGAACTATGTACACTTTGGAAGAGTAAGGAAAAACATAATTTTGGCTCCCAGTAAATCAAGAGCCAGTCACCATTGTTAATCCTGAAATTTTCACCTAATCCACTATGCTTGAGGAGTAGAAATGGATGTAATCAGCCTGGACGTGTGTCCTGTCACTGATAGAACAAAACTTTTTGTAACCTGTTAAACCTCAGGCCTGCATGTTTTAAATCTCTACAGAGCTGACATGTACTTACTTCCATGAAACAATCAGGGCTAGTTCTGGCAAAAGAAAAGGACGTGATCTGCTTTTTAAAAAGCTTTTCACAAAATTTTAGAGATAAAATTGGGGGGAAAGTCAAATAAAATAGGTCTAGAAGCAAATAGTAAAATTCGCAATGTGTGTAGAGCTCCTTGTCCATACAAAGTAGCTCTGTGCAGCCATGCACAGAGAGCGCTTCTCAGGCACGGCCCTCCTCTCTGTGTGCTGCTGCCAGAGCGCTCTGTTCACCCTTGGGCTTGCTTAGGCGAAAGGTCTGGATGTATATCTGCTTCTCAATCCACCCAACGAAGTACGACACGTTGCTGTACACTCCAGGACCCAGAACTTTGGAAAAGCAGATGGAGCCCCACGAGGTTAAGCCAAACAATGTCCACTGTCCTCCAGGCTGCTCACAGACAAGAGGTCCACCGCTGTCACCCTGTGATGGATAGCAATACACATCAGTCACTGGGATTGCTGAGCTCTGCTGACACCATGTGGTCCCTGGGGTGCAACAAAGCCAAATAAGATTAACCAAATTCTCAGAAATTTTCAGTACTTTTATTGTCAAGCTGTGCAGAAAATGTGCTTCCCTTTGTGTAAATGACACTTTCAAATAAACATTGTAACTCCTGATCTTTGAAACAATGAAGGTGGCTTGGGAAGAGATTTTATTTGTAGGAAATCAAAAGACATTTTTAGTCATTTCCTACTTACAAAATATGTCAGAAAATTTAATGAAATTTTATGCATGAAAACTGATTACCTCAATTTCATTCTTTAGGTTTTGTTTTATTTTTATTATAGTATTTTTGCAGTACATCATGATTATAATTATTATGGAGAGCTGGTGCAAATACAAAATACATCTTATTTCTTTTATTTCTTCCTCTTCTTCTTCACCCCCGTCCCTCCCACTCCTTCCATAACTGTAGAAAATAGCCAAAACAGAAACTTTTTTTTTTTCTATAATGTCTGTGGCTTTTCTACCTTGTAATGTTGGAAAGTAGTAGGAATAACATTTACTGATACTTTCCATGTATTAACACATTTAATCTCCATAAAATACCTACACATTGATGTTATCATTATTATTATTATTATTATTATTATTATTATTATTATTATTTGCATTTCAGAGATGAAGCAACTGATCCAAAGTTAGCGAACTTGCTGGGCCTGGTGGCTTACATCTATAATCCCAGCAGTTGGAAGGCTGAGTCAGGAGGGTCAGTGCGAGATCAAGACCAGCCTGGGCTAAAAAAGTGAGCTCAAGGCCAGCCTGAACTGCATAGCGAAACCCTGTCTCAAAAAGACAATAAATAGATCGATAGATCGATAGATAGATAGATAGATAGATAGATAGATAGATAGATAGATAGATAGATAGATAGATAAAATTGGTGAACTTATTGGCAAGGCTGAACTTATTGGCAAGGCTAGGGTTTGAACCTAGACTTGCTAACTGGTTACCTTCTCCATGACCCCAGGTATCCTGCTTCTTGGGAATGTTAGTGAATATTATTGCTATGAAAGCAAAGGTGAGCTTTTTGACTACTCTGCATGCCTCTGTAGAGGTGGTGGCCTCTACATGCGTAACTGTCCCACTCCCTGAGCCTGAATAACAATAACGGGCTGAAAAACATTTTCTGCTGGCAAACTTAAATTCATTCATTTTCATTCACTCATTTATTCTCTCCAACTGTTTATTTCTGAAATTTTTCATTTCATACTTTAGACCAGATGACCTGGGTAACAGAAATCTTAGAAAGGGCATGTGGGCGAGGAGAAGCTCTGCACGGACTGCAAAGGGGCCTTCTTGCTCGGTGTAGCAGCAGGCACTGTCCGTCAGCACAGCGACTTCCCGGAACGTCACTGCTCTGTGCAGCATGCCATTCCTGATGCTCCCGTCTCCATGCAACATAGCGAAACCCACTTTTGCAAAATCCAACTACTGACTGGGAAGCCTAGCAGAGGAGGAGTACAGAAGCACAGGGAACCAGAGAAAACCACAACAGTGACCCGCTTCTTAATACATCTTAAAGACTAAGTACGGGTTAAGAAAGAACACGGCTGCCATTCCAGGAGAATGTATCCCATGTGGACACAGGTCTCCCCGTTGGGATAATCTTCTGCTAGCATGCACAGCATCACTGTGGATGGGTTTCCCTCTTTTATTTCCTTAAAAAAATTTATTGTATATGTTTGCAATACATAAGTTTTCCTAGAACAATTTTAATTTAATATATTTCATAAAAATGTTTTTCCTCTTCCCTTCTATAGTGAGGTGCTCAATCATTTAGTTTAAGTAGTTTTTCAGGAGAGTGTGATGAACATGAGATGCGCTCTGGGCCGACGGCATCTCTTCTTGTCCAGATCCAAAATCAGAGCTGCTCAGCATCTGCTCCGCAAAGTTCTGTACTACGCTCTCCATAGATGGAGCCTTTGTCCAAAAGCAGCCAAAAGTCTGTTTGGCTAATGAGCGTGACTGTAGAGGAAACTGAAATCTAAGAAGTACAAAGAAGATCCAGAGGAATATGTGGTTTCTTCCGGGTGGAAAGGCCATAAAAGCCTTCCTTACATGTGGATTGCAAGAGAAAGTCACACTGGTGTCATTTTAGGTGAGAAAAGGAGGCCAGGAGTCAGCAATCCGACCCTACTTCTTCCCGTTTGAAAAGCTCTGTTTCCATTTGTTTCTATTCTATTTTAAAATCCTCCTCCTTCCTTGCCTCCAGCCTTCCTCCATCCCTTGTTCCCCTTCCTATTTGGAAAGGGCCCCCTGCTTCACATTATCTGTCCCTTGATGAGAGGAGAGGGGACAAAAAGAACTAAGGTGTGCCAGGCAGGTACCAACTGCACACACTAAGAGCAATCATGCCCTGCAGACATGCACTCATAAAAATATCTTAAACTAGTGATTGATTCAAACTGGGAGGAGAGCGCAGCTGAAGACCGCCAGCGTGCTCCGCGTTTTGCTTCCCCTCTTCCTCCTCCTACGACTGCACCGCTCTGTGGAAACTGGACGCACCTGGAGACCGTAGTGCTGACAGAAGCACAGCAGACACACAAGTTTCATTATCAGAAGGCTTGGCTTATATGTAAAATCCAAGTATAAATAGACTAAATAGCAAAATAGAAGACAGTAGAAAACGGAGCTTGATCTTTGGCAAATGGAAAAGGTATCTGGAGATGGAAGAAGAGGGGAGGGAGGAGGGTAAAATATGATGCATGTCTGATGTATTTTATTTAGCATTATGGTTTAAAGTGAGAGTCTCCAAGTATAAACAAAGAGGAAAAGTAAAAGATAATTGGACACAGGGAGATAGACCTTCAGCAAGAAGGGAGGGAAAGAGCAGGGAGATGTGGGGAGGGATCGGGGAGGAGGGACGGGGACATAGAAAGATTGAAGATGTGTCGTGTGCATGTAACAACTACCCATAAAGAATGTAATCATTACATGTCATGAGTATAGAAGATGTGCTGTGTGCAGGGACCGATGCCCCACAATGAATGTGATCATTATGTACTGCAAACATGTACATGCTAATGAAAAAAAGATTTGGCTGTAGATGAAAGTTTATGTCTGGCAGCAGCTTCGAGCCGCATGATTTACAGTGCTGCCCACAGGGACCCATGCCTTCTAACGTGCTCTACTGGTGCAGTTCACAAAGACAACGTGTGTTCTTTAATAGGGTTTTGGTGCATAAAAATGTTCCGCATCTAGCAAAATATAGCTTTTGCTTTGTCTTCTATCTGAGGCCATGGCACAGAACATCTGGTAAATATTTAAGAGTGATACAGTACTAAACTCCCTCCACTAGACCTTGGCAGGCCCTAACTCCTACCGCGCATCATGACAGCAACCTGTCTGGTACTGACCTTCTGTAGGCGTTGTCAAGTCTTGAACTCAACCATGTGCCAGAGGTGTCAGGTGTGGATAGACCAAAAACTTATGCTGGGGAAAAGGACAAATGTATCCAGCCTTGCAAAAGTGAAAATTATTCTTTGGCTTTGGAAATCAAACCTGGTCATTTGTCCAGAAGGAAGGACCTTTGTGGCCACTGTGATCTCAGCTGCATGAGTCGTGGCCACAGGCAGAAAGGAAAATGACCTCAGAACTCACAAGGGAATCATCTGCTGCCCTGCATCTGTGACAACCATCTCAAGAATCACCACTAGAAATGCTGACCTCCTGTCCTACAATGGATCATCAGAGCTGCCATTTACTTATGTTGGGGTGGTGGTAGTATCATTGTCTATCTCTTCTTTGATACAGAAATGCGCAGAGCAAACTGCAGCAGCATAGTGGCCGCCTCCCTTCTCTGCTCGGCTTCTTCAAGCACTTGCACATTTCCAGGTTTCCTTGGGTACCAGCCAAGTATAATAGTCAATGGATGCATGAGTAAATATTTCTTAGCGTGTGCCTGTACTGCTACATTGGCATGCTTTACAGACTGCTATGGCCAAAAGCCTCAAACGTCTCCAAAGGTCAGGTAGTGACATTTGAGAAACAATCTGAGGGCTGAAAGGCCCAGACAATACCACTTTCATCATTTGGAGCCACACACCCTGGTGTTTGCCCTGATGTCATCTCCCCAAAAGCTGGAAATATCCTCTGTCGGCTCCCCTGTTCTCCAAGGCAGCCAGGCTGGAGCTATGGATACCACTTGCTCCTCTGTTTAGCCTCTGTTTGACCAACATGGTCAAATAGGATGGACTTGAAAATTGTTATCCCTCCTGTTGCTGATGAAAGGTGCTGCTTCCCACTGGGAAGATGGAAGGCCAAAGATGGTCTGAGTGAAGTGGAGATGGTATCAGGAGGGACTGCTGAGGTATCGGCTGAAGGAAGATACATTGCAAATAACTAAGCATTTGGAGACAACTTTCGAAATGTTCCTAAAGGGCCATCCATGAATAATAATGAGCTGGCATGGACCCGCTGAGGTCACTGCTGTGCTACACTTCATGGGTAACCAGAAAGCCAATTACCATGCATGAGTCCACGGTGCCAGCCTCATAGCCAGCACATATCATCCGGGTGCTGATCGTCTTCATGTCAAAGGATGACCGGCACTGCTCCAGGGAGATGATGCGGACCTCGCCCTCTTGCAGCTTAAAAGGCACTGAATTATAAAACAAGAAGAAAAAAAAATATATATATATATATATATATATACATATATATATATATATATATATATATATATATATATATATATATATTGACAGTCAGGCTAGCCAAATGTGAAATGAACAATGTTAGAGGAATGTGACTCTATCAAAAAGCCATCCCCTTCACTTGAAATGTCACGTTAAAGATGAGGCTTAGTTTGGGATATAAAAATTTCTGACTAAAGATACTCATCATATGATGTCTTTTACTAATGAGGAACTTGAGGCACAGAGTGGTTATGCTCTGTCCTTTTTATCATGTGCTGTGGCAAACCTAACAGCTACTTTAAGGAAAACTGAGCCAAGGCCTGCTCCTGACAAGCGGCTGCCGGCCGGGGTCGGCACAGCTTTCCAAGCCTGCTCTGCAAGAGCAGAGGCCTGTTCACTCTACGGGGAAAGCCTGCCCGGAACGAGGTGAAAAGACTACATCTCACTGCACGCTCCAGGGTCCACTATTGGACACAGGGAATTTTAATCCCAAAGGGAGGTTGTGGGAAGAGCACAAGTAGAGAGAACACTAAGTACGCTTTGCTTTTAAGTCAGTGTTAATCATGATTTTTAAAAATCCAAGCTGTACAGAAATGGTAGTATCATGTATTTAACATTACCTTCAAAATTCTCACATAGAACCTTATGAAAAAGTCGCTGATTTTTGTCCATTGACTTTTTGTTTAGATCAACAGTTAATCATACCAAAATAAAACCTAGCTCAAATCATATCTGATTTTTTATTTTAAGGAGAATTTTTATTAAAAAGTACAGAATTTCAAAACAAAGATGATGGGAAATTAACAATGGACATAACTGATTTGAAGAAAATAATGCTCCTTCTAACTGCTATTTCCTAAAGCCAAGGCCAGGGGCCACACAATTCCTGAGAGGTGTGCACTACACTTGATTTACTTCAGAATGGCCAGCACACAAGTAAAAGAAATGTCTCATTGACTGGATTCTCAGTCTAAGCTCCGAGTCAAACACAATAAGAAAGTTCCCTAGAGAAGGAGGGAGAGTAAATAGTACTAATATTTAACTTCAATGTATTTCATATATTTTACTAGTCTAGAGCTAATCAATTTACCACCTAAATGGACATAAAGGCTGTTCTATAGTTGTAGATAGGACAAATCCTGACTCAAATTAAACTGGCACTGAGTCTGTTGACTGCAAAAGTGGGATTTTACTCGCAGCTCAATAGAAAGAAAGAAGGAAAGAAAGAAAGAGAGAGAGAGAGAAAGAAAGAAAGAAAGGAAGGGAGGGAGGGAGGGAAGGAAGAAGAAAGGAAGGAAAGAAAGAAAGAGAGAGAGAAAGAGAGAGAGAAACAAAGAGAGAAAGAAAGACAGAAAGAAAGAAGGAAAGAAAGAAAGAAAGAGAAAAGAAAGAGAAGGAGGGAGGGAGAAGGAAGGAGAGAGAAAAAGAAAAAGAAAGAAAGAAAGAGAAAGGAAGGAAGGAAGGAAGGAAGGAAAGAAGAGAGAAAGAAAGAAAAGAAAGAAGAACTAAGGTTGCAGCTGAGTTTGATAGATTTAAATGGCACAATGGGGGGCTGGGGAGATAGCTCCGAGGCACAAGTGCCTGCTGGGCAAGTGCAAGGTCGTGAGTTCGAACCCTGGTCCCACAAAAAAAAAAAAAAAAAAAAAAAAAAAAAAAAAAAAAAAAAAAAAAAAAAAAAAAAAAAAAAAAAAAAAAAAAAAAAAAAAAAAAAAAAAAAAAAAAAAAAAAAAAAAAAAAAAAAAAAAA
>PVJA010055154.1:0-11273 GCA_004027025.1 Myocastor coypus | reverse complement strand
AAGGGTTCCTTTTTCCCCACAGCCTCTCCAGCATTTGTTGCTGGTTGATTTCTTTATGATAGCCATCCTTACTGGGGTGAGGTGGTATCTAAGTGTTGTTTTGATTTGCATTTCACGAATAGCTAGCGATGTGGAGCATTTCTTCATGTATTTGTAGGCTTGCTGTATTTCTTTGTCTGAGAAGTGAGTGTTCATCTCACATGCCCATTTCTGGATTGGGTCTTTGAATTTTGGGACCCTAATGGTTTTTAGTTCTTTGTAGATTCTAGATAGAAGACCTTTGTCTGAGTACTTGTTAGTTATAATCTTTTCAAAATTTGTGGGTCGTCTTTTCACTTTGTTAGTGATTTCCTTTGACATGCAGAAACTTCTTAGCCGGAGGATAAAACCCAATCTTGCCAGTGTCTTTCTTGTACAGGTTTTAAAGGCCTTATGATGTGAATATCCAGAAGGTCTTGTGCTCGGGAGAGGCTGACATTCAGAGGCCTGTGGATAAAGCTCGTTTGTAGTTTTGCTAGGCTAAAGAGTGTTGTAGATTTCTTGAATTAACATTTAATTGTAAGAAGGCATCACATAAAAAACCCTGCATTGCTCATTACCTTTAAAGAGCAGGGCTCTGGGAAAACTAAACTCTGTTAAGACTGGAGTTGGGAAGAGATTGTCTTAATGAGAAAAGCCAAATTCCCCCTTGTGTGTCATAGCCCCCCTTGCCCCACAGTGACTTCAGATGCTGTCTCAATGGCCTCAGTAACCATGACAACTCACAGGCCCATGTCAGTGTCAGCTTTGTCTCTGAGATCAGTGAAAACACCCTCCTTTTTCTGTCCTATTTCCTCTTGGAATGTGTATTGGAAATAAACACCGAAAAAAAAAACCAGACAGGATATGCATTTCCATGCCTGGTCCCTCAAATGTTCAGTCAACAACCCCCAGTGCTATGTCTCTAGAATATGTGGGTGCACGTTTGCACCTGTGACCCAGAGCCCAGGCTCACTGGAAGCTGTCTGAAATGGTATCTGAGCTATGGAGTTGGGCCTCACTGGGGTCAGGCTGGACCGATGCCCAGAGCCAGGCTGAGACCTGAGACCACTCTTTCAATACAACCGGGGTGGGTGGGGGATGCCTAGCAGCTCTTTTTAGTATCTGGAGTTGAGGCCCTGCTGGCTAGGATGTCTCTAGCCCTGTGTGGTTGCTAAGAAGCATAGCCGTGCCGGGCGTAGTGGCTCATGGCTGTAATCCCAGCACTCGGGAGGCTGAGGCAGGAGGATTGGTGTGAGTTCGAGACCAGCCTGGGCTACAAAAGTGAGCTCAAGGCCAGCCTCAACTGCATAGCGAGACCCTGTCTCAAAAAAGACCAAAAAAAAAAAAAAAAAAAAAAAAAAAAGAAGCATAGCCGAGGGGGTTGCAGGGCTGAGCCCTGGATGTGGTCTGAAGGGACCCTGTGTGCCATGGGACAGTACTGTCTTCTTTGCTGCTGAACTAGAGTTTACCACCTTCTTCTTATCTCCTCTTTGTGCACACCTCTCAGTTGTGACTGACCTCTGAAGTGCCTTGTGTACTCCGCAATTGTTTAGTCCACGTTCTGCTGCTGCAACAAGGTACCCAAGATGGGACACGGAGGTGATGAAGAAGAGGATCAGTTGGTTTGTGGTTTGGGGCCTGGGAGCCCAGAGTGCCAAGCTGCCTTTTGCCCCTAGTGACACAGAGGGCATGGTCCGACCCCTCCATCAGTCTGCACAAAGCCATCATTGCCATCCCGGGCTACCCCATCATCCTGTTGGATCCTCATCACCTCCCCAGAGTTCCACACTAACGGCCATGAGCACAGGAATTTTCAGCTTCAGTTTCTAATGGTGAACCTGGAGCTATATTTAGCCCACAGCAGAGACATGGCTGAGAGGCAGCCATGCCAGGCCTATGTACTGGCTGGGGCCTGGGGCCCGTGAACCAGAGCACCGGTGTGCCTGTGAGTGCCTCCTTGCAGACAGGGTCTCAGAAGTGCAGCTGCGTGGTGGGGCTCTAGCTGTTGGAGGGTCCCTGGCTGTGTACTAACAGCCTGCTTCTTGCCAGGGACTTCTAGGGTGATAGAGGGAAGTGGGTGATGGGGACCCTGAGCCTTTCTTCTCTTTGCTTATGCTGTGAGGTGAGCAGACCCCCTCTGTCTTAGTTATTTTTTACTCCTTGCTGGGACAAATACCTGACACTCAAAATGAATGAAGGAAAGGCTTATTTAGCTCACAGTTCGTGGAGGTTTCAGTCCATATTCAGCTGTCCCAAGGCTGAGTGGAACAGGGCAGACAGCATCCAGTTCATGGTGGTGGAACAGCAACAAAATGATGGCAGAAGTAGCCAACCAAAAAGGGCAGCAGAGAGCAACAGCTCTCATCTGTCTCTCTGTCTCTCTTTATATTCCTATCAGGCTCTCCACCTTAGGATATCTGCCCTAGACCACACCCATAGTCCCAGCCCTACTCAGACTGATAATCCCATCAGTACTAAAACACATAATCCCAGTGACTCATGAGTCAAGTCTCAACCTACTTAAGTCCCTGCCCAATGACTACATGAGGCTTTGGGCAGACAACTAGACATAAACGATCACACCCTCCATGATAACCACACCTCTGCCTCACTGCAGAACCCTTGGAACTTCAAGGCCATGGACTGAGCCAGATGGACTTCTCTCCCTGTAGGGTGGTTTTCCTGCAGGTGCTTTACCACAGCACAAGCAAGTTGAGGGCCATGATGGCCCACTGGATGTCACCTTGGAAGGACACAGGTGGAACACAGCTCCCTGACAGGTGGGCAGAGGTCACGCTGCAGGGTGCCAGGCCACCGCTCCTCCCAAGCTTTCCCACCACTGACTCTCGTTAGGCTTGAGTTTGTTGGGGACCCAGCAGTCTGAGGCTTCTGGGAACTGTGCTGCTTGATGATTCTTCCTGGGCCTCTTCTTTCTCTCTTCTCAGCAGACTTACAACAGGGCCACCCGGGGCTTTCACACCCTACTCCCCAAGGCATTAGCTGCAACATGGATGTCTCTTGCCAGTCCTATGGGTGCCTGCTTGTTCCAGGCTGAACAGACACCTGTGAGTGCCTCAACTTCACTGGTGAGTGTGGAGGACTTCCTGGAGCACCGCACGGAGGGGCTAGAGGCACAGACGTCAGATAGGGCCTCCTGTCATCACCGTTGTGCTGTCTGGACCACATAGGGGTCTGAATAGAGTCAGAACAGAACACTGCTGCTGTCCTGCAGGGTTGGCTGGGGTGAAACCCATGGCAGGCCAGACAGAAGCTCCCACGAAGCCAAACAGAAACAATGTTAAATCCTATTGAAATTGTACCAATTTGCAGATGAGTCACCAAGCATATGGTCAGGGGGTGCTTCCAATTTAGAAAGGGCAGGGAGAGATCTCCTGGAATTTTGGAAGGTTTGGGGAACATTTTCAGGTCAGATTTTTGTGCTGCAATCTGGGCATCTCAAGTGAGTGAGGGTTGGCCCCTTCACTGTTACAGAAGTGACCACAGAGGGCAGTATTTGGGAACCTTATTTACTGGGTGGGCCTCAAGACATTTGAGGAATCCTAAACCATCTCAAGATTTAAAAGCTAGACGTGTAGCGAATTAATGGCTATGACCTTCCACTGACTGCGACCCTGCAGACAGCAGCTTAGCAGCGCCTCCCACAACAGATGACCTTTGCAAGTGCCAACAGCTGAGGAAGAGGTCCTAGGGCCCTGCTTGGCACAATGACTAGAAGGCAGGGAGAACAGTGTGGTCTGCTCACCTTCACAGCCCTAAGCAGACTGGAGAGAGGCCTCTGCTGATGGAGGAAAAAGAGGGTGTTCAGCCAGTTCACAGCCCTTGTACTAGGCTCGCTTGGAGCCCCAAGTGCTGGACTGATACGGGCAGCCTGAGCACCTAGTGCCACAGCAGGCTTGAGGTCCCTCCCCCTCCTCTCAGAGATGGAAAGCAAGAGAGGTCTGTTCTTCTGAAAAGATAAACACAATTGGCAGAATCTTAGATTAAGAGAAATCAGACTAGAAGGAAAGCAGATTTTAAAAGGAAGATAATTGATATCAGGGAAATAAAAAAACTGAGGAGTATTATGAACAACTATATACCAAAACTTTTGAAAACCAGAAGAAATGAACAAATTCCTGGAGATACATGTCACCTACATTGAATCATGGGGGCTAGGGAGATAGCTCAGTGGAGTAAGTGCTTGCCTGGCAAGCCCAAGGGCCTGAGTTCAATTACCGGTCACACACACACACACACACACACACACACACACACACACACAAGTATTGAATCATAAAGCAGTAGAAAATATAAACAGACTGACAACAAAGAGATGGAATTGGTAATGAAGTTTTCTGTCGAAGAAAAACCTGGATGTGACAGTTTCACTGCTGATTCCTACAACTGTGTAAAGAACTAATCCTAGATTTTCTTAGATTATTCCAAAAAACTGAACAGGTGAAAATTTCCTCAAATATATTCTATTAACTAAAGCGGGCACATGCATGAGTGCATGTGTATATACACACACACGCATACACACCCATGGAAAGATGCTCTCTGTGTGTGGCTGGGGGAATCTGGGGGAATCCCAGGTTGAAATGTCCAGGCTGCCGCTGGCAGTATGGATTGTCAAGCCCCCCACAGACAAGCTCAGGTGTTGAGGGCCTCATCTCTGTGCGCGGTGCTCTTAGAGGTGGTAGAAGTTTTAGGAGTTGGAGCCCGGCTGGAGGAAACAGGCAAAAGGGACGCGTTCCCCAAGGGTGAGTGGGTCCCAGCCTTCCCATTTTCTTGCTTCCTGGATACCATGGGGCAAGCATCTTGTTCTCTGTGTTGCTTGCTGTGGTTTTTGCTTCATGCAGGCCCAACAAGATGGGGCCTAGAGAAATCCTCTCTCCTGTTTACTTGTTTATGTCTGATATTCGAGACAGAAAGCTAACATAACTATTCAAAATAATCTGCAGATGTTTTGTCACAGTGACAAAAACTTAAACTTTATTTGTCCCTGAGTTATAATACTCACAGACACAGGTTAAAGGACGAAAGGTTTATTTTGGCCCACATCTTTAGGACGCTCAGTCCTTGAGGGCCTGCAGCATGGTGGAAGGGCCTGGTATGGGGAAACATCTCCCATCATGTCACCAAAAAAGAGAGAAGCCAGAAAAAAAGAGGGAGAGCTGCATTCTGGGACACACCCCATGACCTGTTCCATCCAACCAAATCCTACCTCCTAACTGCACGTTTAGTTATTGTGACCCCCAAATTTGGTCACCTCCCTCAAGGCCTGCTTTCAGCATATAAGGATTTGTAGGACATGCAGAAACAACACTACCAAAAATAATCTACATAATCAATGCAATTTCTGTTAAGATCCCAGTGATGTTCTTCACGGAATGAGGTAAGCTGACCTTAACATTTGTGTGGTACATAAAAAACCCTAACAGGCAAAGTCATCATGAGCCAAAGAACCAAGCCAATAGCTTCACACATGACCAGACTTAAAAATATCCTGCGCAGATAGCTTAACACTCTCATAAAAAGATGCATAGGCTGATGGACGAGAAAAAAAAAAAAAAGGAAGTAAACCCATGCATCTGCAGCAGAGGAAGAAATGTCCATGGCAACTGGAGAAAGGACAGTCAGTCATTTCAATAAACGGTGTTGGGATGACCAGATGTCCATGTGCAGCAGAATGACCCTCACACTTGTCTCTCCTCAGCTAAACAGTCAGCCCTAAATGTGTCAAAGACTTAGAGATGATATAGGAAACACTAAAACCATTAGACAAAAACCTAGGAGAAATGCTTCTGGACTTCAGAATGGGCAAAGATCACTTTGGATAAGATCTAAAAGTTCAGGAGGGGCTGGAGAAATAGCTCAGCAGTATAAGCACTTGCTTGGCAAGTGCAAGATCTGGAATTCGATCTCCAGTACTGCTAAAGGAAAAAAAGAAAGTTCAGGAAACAAAATCAAACAAACAAATGGGCTTGCATCAATAAATTAAAAAGCTGCCCAGTTAAAATGAAATCATTTCAGTGAAAAGAGAACCACAGAATGGGAGGAAATATTTGTAAATGACACAAATGGCAAAGGGTTAATATGAAAGTTAACATGTAAACTTCAAATTTCAACAGCAAAACCCCAAATAACTTAATTAAAAAATAGGTGGTGTGCCTAGGTAGACATCTCTTGAACCAAAAGCCAACAGGCCCATGAAGAAATGTCCAGCATTAATCATCAGAGGAATATAAGTCAGAATCACAGTGAGACATTGCCTCACTCTAGAAAGAATAGCTACTGTCCAAGAGGCAGAAGATAACAAGTATTGATGAAGATGTGGTGACGGGAGCAGGGCACACAGCTGGGAGCAATACAGCCGTTTTTTTTTTTTTTTTTTTTTTTTAACCAAAGTCAAAGCAGAACTGCCTGCGAGTGGCCCTGCAGTCCAGCCCTGGGTACCACTGCAAGGGGAAAGGAACAGATGTGTTGAGGAGACATCACACGTGCTCAGTACAGCCCTGCTCACAAGAGCAAAGAAGTGGAAGCAGCAGCATGTCTGCCAAGCTCTGGATGAGAGAGAAACTGCTGCCCACACTCACCACAGAACAGTATGCAGACAGAAGCAAGCCACTCCTGGTCTGTGGTGGTGGGGGCAGCACCGGAAACGGCTGGTATGTGCAATGAGCCAGGTGGAAGCCGAGGAACAGGGCCTCAGCTCCCCACCTGTGGTGCAAAGAGAGGAGAGCAGGGCTCCAGGGAGGTGGGCAGAGTGACAATCAGAAGGATCCAGGGGGCCCAGGGGTGACTGAGCAGCAGGTGATTGTGTTGGAGAGCAGCAGAGCACCGCAGGTAGTACCAAGCTAGGTTTCCAGTGTTTCTGCAGTGAAGTAGGGATAAGCACTGTGGTGTGGGCAGGTGGGGCTGGGTGTATCACTGCAGCAGCCCTGGGCTTCCCATTCCTGAAGCTCCAGGTTTACTCATAGCCATCCGGGTGTGTGAAGTTTACTCAAGTCCATCCAGAAGTGCAGGGCTCAGAGACCCACAGCACAAGGAGTGAGGGGTCTCCAGGGAAGGCAGCAGGTAGAAGGAACTGTGGCTTGTGTCACCAATTCTTCTTGAGTCCTGTGCTTAGAAAACTTGAAAATGGTGGCCTCAGCCAGCCCAGCAGGCAGTCTTGGCAGTCTGACATCAACACTTGCCCTTGCACCTGTGCCAGGCTCGCGTGAAGTCACCTTCACAACTCTGGACAGCAGTGTGAGTCACTGTTGCCATAGGAACCTGTTGGGAGCCCCAGGAAATTGATTAAATGTGTGCAGGTGGGACTGGGCCTAGGTACCTAAGGCAAATAAGCTACATCATTCCTGAGATAAACATCCCGTTTGGTTAAGGTCAGCTATTAGTCGCAGGCAACCTTGTGTCACGTGTTCCACATTTTGCAGAAGTGTTAAGTAAAGGATCTTTTTGTTGTGCATCATCTTAGTCTTGCCCATCAGACAGACCAGGGATCATTCCTGCTACCCTTTCTGCCCAGAGAGAATGAATCACAGCGAGACCACAAATCCCTACAGCGACCCAGGAATTAAGGTACCATCCACACTGCTGGCGGAGCCCACCCCTCAGCTGACTCTGAACTCAAGGGCCAAGCCAACAATTAAGAGCAAGCAGAGCCTTTTGAGTTTTGTTACACAATATATCTATCAGGTATCAACATGAGAGACCTAGCCTGTCACTGGTGAAAATGAGTAAGCCCTGAGTCTTTTTTTTTTTTTTAAAAATAAGTTTATTTATTTATTTATTTTCTTGTTTCAGAACATTTGTTTGTTTATTTATTTTTATGACTGGCTCAGCCTGCCCTGAGGGCAGGGCTGGCACAGCATGTGGTCCCAGGGATCGAACCGCAGTCCCTCAGCCACCTACAGGCACTTTAGACCACTGAGCCATCCTGCCGGGCCCAGCCCTGAGTCTTCACAGTGCAGGCAGCAGGATGAGGCGAGGCCTTCAATGCATCTCCACCTCCTCAGAGCTTTGGGTGGGTCCTGCTGCCTGCCCAGGCCTTCTCCGGTGCTCAAGGAGGGTCCGTCCGAACGCTGGCAGCTGAGGGTGCGTTGGCCCTGGGTCACAGAACCCACCTCAGCCCCTTCAAGTCAAAAGACATCAAAGGATTTACAAGGACACTGGGCTACGAGCCCAGTCACTGACCTAAAGTGTGGCAACTTTGGGTGCTGGCAGAGCTGTTCAATGCAGCAGTGTCCCATACCTGGAGCCCTCGGAGGAAGGACGGTGTAGAGCTGACGGCAAAGCCAGGCCTGGCCCAGCAGTGTGGTTAAGTGCCCACCCTGCGCAGTCACCCGGCCCTCTCCATCCATGCACCAGACCCCAAGCCCAGAATCTGGCCGCCTGGTAGCAGGGCCTCAGCACCAGCACTTTGGGAACCTGCCCGGGAGTCTGGAGCCATTTGTCTACCCTTGGGGACCTCCATGAACCTGGCCAGTAACAAGACTTCGAAGACCACCAGAGTTATATGCATGTTTCTAAGTTTCTTGTGTGAATTAAAAATTAATTTAAAAATTTAAAGCCAAATTAAAGCAATTATGTGTTCATTTAATTCTAATTTTATGTCAGCATGAGCATGTTTGGTAGGCCTCAAGGCTCTCCGCTTCTTTGCCTCTTTCTCTGTCACCTTTTTAGTTAATTGTGCAGGCCTCACTTAGCACCGTCTCAAGCCACAGTCACCTGGAGGAAAGTGGTGGACTGACTCACACAGGAAGGCTCCCGTCAGGGGAAGGCAAAGGAGGTTATCGGCACAGCGGCGAGTGCAGAGTGGGCTTTGGGAGGCGTTGGGAGTCGGAGGATCCCTCTGATGCCCCCCTGCCCCGCCGCGGGATGTTTGCTCCCTGAGAAGCTCAGCATGTGCACTGGCCACTTCCGTTCCCAAAGCAGTACTTGATTTTTATGTTAAATTACTGTGGTGGGATTCAATTTTTCCGAGCTTTGTTTAAGATAGAATTCAGGTTCAATGCTGTACGAACGTAGCGCTGGATAGAAGCCCTCTGGGTTTGGGCTCGGCGGTGCTGGCCTCTGAATGACCTTCCTCTCCGCTCGCTGCATCGCCGGTGCGCGTCCTGCGCGCGTGGAGGGCGCCCCCGAGCGGCGGGCGGGAGCAGGTGCGGTGCGGGCTGGTTCCGCGGGGCAGAGCCTGGAAGCCGCGCGGTGCAGACGCGAGAATGCTGAGCAAGCTGCTGCGAGGTTCCCGAGGACAGGCGCAGCGTTTGTGCTGCAGATTTTGTCGCATAGGAGAAAGCCTTCGTCTTAGTAGCTCAGACTCCAAGCACTTGGGGCACAAGTCTCGCACTGTGTCAGCTAGGCAGAGCTTGATTTGTTTATTTCTATTTTCCAAGTGCTGGTGTCCCGTGCGTCTGAGTGGAGCCTGTTGGTCACGCAGTGCTTGGGAGGAACCCAGGCCACAAGGGGTGACAGGCCCTTTGCCTGCTACTGCCGGGGCTCCTGCCCACTATGGGCCCCATGCTCGCGGCCTCGATCTGCTGTCTTTGAAGTTCTCTCCAGGCCCTGGTCTCTGGTGCCTGGGGACAGCAACTCTCAGACGCCAGAGCTCTGAGAGTGCCTTGGAGGATGGGCAGAGCGTCAGGAGGCCGATGGTCTCAGTTCTGGACCAGAGGAAGGCTGGGGTCCCCTTGTTCCTCTTTCCTTCTCTTTCTCCCCTCCTCCTTTCTCCCCTCTTTCCTTCTGTCCTCTGTCTCTCCCGCAACAGGACCTTGTGGAGTGTGTATTCCAGGCTGGCTTTGAACTCACCGTGCAGCCCAGGCTGGCCTTGACGTTGCAATCCTCCTGCTTCAGCCTCCAAGGTGCTAGAGTTATAGGTGTGTGCCCCCATGCCTGGGGAGAAGCTTGTCTTGGGCTGTTTAAAATTTTCTTTGAAATATAACTTAGACACAAGAATTTATTTGTAAGAACATGGGTTCAACCTGGAATGCAGTTATAGGATGACAAGGTCTTATTCGATAGTTGGACATTATTTTACCTCAGAAACCAATTTTGGTTGAAGAACTGCAGTGTTTAGGATTTTGTATTCTGTGTGTGGTTTTAAGAATGGTGTAGAGGTCCTGTTCAGATCCTTGGTTTTGCTGCATTTCACACTCTTAGGTGTCAGCGCCTAGGTAGCCTCTTCTCATCTCTTATCTTTTGCTGCCCTCATGTGGACGTTTTATTCTCTGATCAGAATAGGTCTGCAAAGCCAGGTTTCTATTTCTAGCACAGATCACAAGTCCACAGTTTATGGTCCTCAGTTAACACAGCTTTAACTGTGTACACATTTCGTAACTCACTTTGTCACAATGTTTCTCTACACACTGAAGTCCAATTCCCATGAAATTGTAACTCAGACTTTTCATTTGAAGGCCTCCTCAGTCTCTCCCTTCTCTCTGCCCCTCTTTCTGGCTGACTCCCTGGTCGGCCACTTTCCTCTGGTGCCTGGGCCTGGACTGCCTTAATGATCACCCTCTTCTCATCTTCTAGACCACTTCCAAGTTCCTTGTTTCCCTGGAGATATATAGGGCTGAGCTGGGCACTGGGGCACTGCCTGTTACCCCTAGTTGTGGTCACCCCTGCTCAGCTTCTCTGGAGAAAGGGGATGTGTGAAGTTCTGGGGATACTGTGTGCCATATTTCCCCAGATCTAGGACAAAACATTCAGCACCTGCAATTTAGGGCCATACTGGGGATCCAGCTTATAGTCAGCAGCTCCCATGTAGCAGGATCATGGCAGAAGGGTGTGGTGGACCCATCTGCTCAGGTCATGGTGTCTGGGCCACAGGGCAAGGGTGAGCTCCAGAGAGGAGAAAGTGAGGGAACCACCTACAGTCCCCAAGGTTACCCTCTGTGGTCACCCAGGAGTAGAGCAGTCACTCTGCTACTCTGCTAGGGATTTCTCATTCAGTGATCCTGACTCATCGAGACCAACAGTCACAGAAGCCAAACACAGAATTAACCTTGATGTCCATTCCTTGTCTTTGTTCTGTTTTGTGAGAAATCCCAGTGTTTAATTTCCTACAAGCTGACTCAGACAGGGTACAAGCCAAGCTGGCCATGTTATAACATGGCATATATGGCTGTGAAGGCCATTTGGGGTATCCACATGCCATTCTGTCGCTCTGAGTTGCTTTGGTTGCTCTCCTCTGACATGGTGGAGATCTCATGGTCTCATTACCTGGTCTTGATTTTCCAGGGACCTTTGAT
>PVJA010055153.1:0-11287 GCA_004027025.1 Myocastor coypus | reverse complement strand
AAAAAAAAAAAAAAAAAAAAAAAAAAAAAAAAAAAAAAAAAAAAAAAAAAAAAAAAAAAAAAAAAAAAAAAAAAAAAAAATAAATTGAGCCTTTAATACTGAGTTCAGGACCTACCTGACTTCAACTCACGCAAGAGAGAAGACAGAGAAGCACACCAAGTGACAGAGAACAGGGTTTTTGCACAGAAACTTCTTTCCACTTAGCACGTACTGATTTTTAAAATTAATTATTTATAACCTACCAATGCATACAGGCACAATTTACAAATTAACTAGACAATAGATCTAGTACAAGGTCTAAATGAAGTTCCGCCAATCTTTCACAGAATGAAATCATTAACTACATTCCTGTATGGTTCAACAGGTAGTCAGGCCTAAACTTCATTATCACTTACTATACAGGACCTGATTATTTTAGGCCTATATACAACAACATAAATCACTTTGACTTAGGTTAGTACAATTTTACACAGTCCGAGGT
Organism: Myocastor coypus; assembly: GCA_004027025.1. NCBI lineage: Eukaryota > Metazoa > Chordata > Mammalia > Rodentia > Myocastoridae > Myocastor > Myocastor coypus. The sequence continues at coordinate 10,806 of PVJA010055153.1, read as the reverse complement.
TATTAGCCTTTGAAACACACAAATACCATGCCCTATTTGCTATGGGCAGTTATACAAAGAACTCATCCATCTCAGGAGGAATTTCCTGGACATGAGGGTTTAAGTTTGTAATTTTCAAACTGTGGAGTAGTCTTGAATACTCTATTATTATTTCACAAAGAAATTACCTAAGTGAGTCTGAAATCTAAGTAACCCATTACATTACTTCCTCTGAGCCTGTTTCTTCCCCTGTAAAAAGGAAGACAAAAGCAACTGTTACAGAGCTGTCCGTGATTCAACAGAGACCATATAATAAGATAGAGACAACTCTTGAAGACACAGGCATCAACAAAGGCCTTCTGAACAGCACCACAGTCTTAGCTGTGAGCCCCTGTACAAATGAAAATTTAAACACTTCCAACATTCAATAGCACAAGATAAATGTTACCACTACAAAAGACAACACACAGCAAGATACCAAGCATTGGGATCAAAGCAAGTTCAAGATGAAGAAGGGCCAACATTAAGTCTTGTAGTTCCATATAAACATCCAAATAATACTAAGAGTCAACAATGGGATCATACAAAATTAAAAAGCTCCTGCACAGGAAAGGGAACTGCCAACGAAGTGAAGAGACAACCTACAGAATGGGGAAAAAAATGTTCCCACTGCTCCCCAGAAGGCTAACATGAAAAACATATAAAGAACTCAGAAAGACTATTTCCTCCAAATAGAGGCTCAATCGAAAAGCAAGCCAAAAAAAAATGGACAAGTGAGATGAACAGAATCTTCTCCGATGAAGTACAAGTGCCAATAAATATATGGGGTGAGTGCTTATCCTCATTACAGGGATACATACCCACGTTTAATAACAGCACAATTTATAATAGTGAGGTCTCAGAAAGAGCAGATATGTTTAGCAACAGATGAATGTGATCAGGGAGAAAAAACTGATCCCAGGTGGATGACTTTCACATGACATGGGGGGAAATGATCTCCCAGCCTGAAAGGTACCTGGGATAAGTCCGTGTTCTCTAAAGCCAAAGAATGAATCTTAAAAACAAATAGTGGTTATGAGCAGAATAGATTGGTTGGGGGGAAAGAAAACTCCTGTCTGATAGAGGGACAAGAGAGGGGCCCAAGCAGGGTCTCTTCCAAGGACTTTTATAGAGGAAAGTCCCATGTGGTGAGGCGGGTCTAACATGGGAACTCAGGTAGGCCTGAGGTGGGACAAAACTATGGTCAGCCAATGAGATTACAAGCACCACTGCTCAGATGAAGTTGATTAAATCCAGTAAAAAATGGGGAAGCGAATCATGTAGCAAGCAGGCATGAATATAGAACAGGGTCTCTTGCTGTTGGTGGTTAGTGACTCATTTGGGCTCTTTCAAGGTGATTGATACCTATTTGGAATGTCAATCCCTGTTGCCCATTCCTAGGGAAGTATGTAGCTGTGTTTCCTCTTTTATCTTCAGGTCTGGCCCATACAGGATCGTCTGTCGCTTGGAAGTTGCAAAGTCACCTTGTCGTCCACATTGTCTCCTTGAGGGCCTGGCCTTGTCTATCTGCCTATAGTATTTCTATCTAAGTCATCTGCCTACAACAAATGGATGAGAAAAATGTGGTATTGGTCTGGCTCGCACACCCGCTGCTGGGTTAGGACCCTTGGCCCCTCTCCTCGTTTTTTTCGGATTCCCACCTGACTTCCAGTCCAGATCCGGTCAGGCCACCATGCCAGCTGGGTAAGGACCCTTGGCCACCTCCCCAATTTCCTTTTTTTTTCCCAACCCCTCCTGCCCAAGCTCCAGTACCGAACCCATCACACATCTCATCTGGCAACGCACCTGGCCCATGAACCTCCCAGGACTTCTCAATTCCAGAGCTCCACCTCCACCCACAGACCAGACCCACAGGGCATCACAGCAGCCAGAAGCCAGAGCTCTGACACATAGCCGAGCACTTATGGAGGGGAACCAACTTGGGGGATCCAGACCAAATGCCCATAGATTCTAACAGCATAACGTCACCAAAGTGCAGATATTGCTTCCATACAAAATGATAACAACAAGGAGTAGGATGCAATCTCAGGGCTCCAGCCCACACAAATCAAATACAGGAGACACTACTATGGAAGAAAATGGGAATCATGCAGATAAAACCTCTGAATCAGTAGCATCTGAGGCAGACAGACAAGTGCAGAAACATACAGCAACTGAGATCAGAGATAACATCTGAAGTAAAAAAAGAAATACATAAAGTGGAACAACAACTGGAGAAACATATAGAGGAAATCAGAGCAGAAATAATATCTGAAGTTAACAAAGACATGTCTAAACCAACAGCATCCCAAGTAGGGAAACAACTACAGAAAGGTAGAGAGGAGAACAGAACAGAAATAATATCTGAATTAGAGAGACAACGGATAACCATAATGAGTGACTTCAATACTACTAAAGAAGACATCAATAAAAACTTAGAGGAGAATAGAAAAATGACGGAATCCCTGACGGAGCAATGTACAAAAGAAATAGATCACATGAAACACTTCCAAAGAGATATACAAGAAAATAAAATCTCGATCGCAAGTTGGCAGAGCCATATGAATGAAAGTGAAGATAGAGTCTGAGATCTTGAAGACACAGTTGCAGCCAGTGAAAGACTAAGAAAGGATTTTTTTTTTTTTTTTTTTTTGAGACAGGGCCTCACTGTGCAGTTCAAGCTGGCTTTGAGCTCACTTTTGTAGCCCAGGCTGGTCTCGAACTCACAACGATCCTCCTGCTTCAGCCTCCCAGGTGCTGGGATTACAGGCGTGAGCCACCACGCCCAGCTTCAAGAAAGGATCTTTTAAAAACAACCAGAATGCAGGAAAAAATAATTCAACATCTGCAAGATGATGCAAAAGTGAACAATGTGAGATTAATAGGAATCAATGAGAAAGACAGAGTCAATACAAATGATATAAAAAGAATATGGGCAGAAGTAATAGCAGAAAACTTCCCAAATGTGAGAAAACAATTGGGCATTCAGCTAACCGAAGCATACAGAACTCCAAATAACATCAACCCAACTAAAAACATGCCAAGACATATAATACTCAAGATAAAAAAGAAATCCAGCTGAAGAATAATATACTAAAAGCTGCTAGAGAAAAGAAACAGATAACATTTAAAGGAAAACCCATCAGAATAACAGCAAATTTCTCTTCACAAACCATGAAGTCAAGAAGAGCATGGAGCAGAGTGCTTCAAGTCCTCCATGAAAACAAATTTCAGCCCAGCAAAACTCTCCTTCAAGACTAAGGGAGAAGTGAAATATTTCCATGAAAAGGAACAACTAAAGAATTTCATGACATCAAAGCCAATGCTACACAATATTCAAACAAATATTTTAGAGAGGGACCAAAAGGACCCGAATTCAACAAATGAGAACAGAAAGATCTCACCAAACAGAGTAACCAACTAAACATAGGAAGAAAAAGTGGTAAACAGTAGCAAATAAAAGTCATGTCAACCATAAGTCAATACATGGCAATTACAGCCATCAACGTAAATGGACTCAATTCTCCAATTAAAAGAAGTAGACTTGCAGAATGGATAAGGAAACACAGCCCAACAATATGCTGTATACAAGAAACACACTTAACTCATACAGAAACTCATAGGCTTAAAGTGAAACATTGGAAAGCAATACTACATGCTCCAGCACCTCAAAAAAAAAAAGCAGGGATAGCAATCCTGTTTGCAGACAGCCTAAACTTCAAACCAAGATAAATAAAAAGAAATAAAGAAGGCCACTACATACTGGTTAGGGGAAAAATTCATCATGAAGAGGTAACACTCACAAATATGTATGCATCCAACATGGGAGCAGAAAGTTATATAAAACAAACCTTAATGGACATGAAAAATCTCATATCCAATACCACAGTCTTAATAGGAGACTTCAACACTCCCTTATCTGAAAATGATAGGTGAAGCAGACAAAAAATTAGCAAAGAAGTAGCAGAACTGAATCAGAACTTGGAACAACTGGACTTAGTGGACATACACAGAGTGTTCCACCCAACCACTTCAAAATACACATTCTTAAAAAAAAAAATACACATTCTTCTGAGCTGCACATGGGACATTTTCTAAAATAGATCACATATTAGTCCATAGATCATGCTTAAGTAGATGCAAGAAAACAGAAATTATCCCATGCATATTATCTGAACACAGTGCATTCAAACTGGAAATAAATGACAAAAGAAGCCATAGGAATTCCAGGACTACATGGAAATTAAACAGCACTCTTCTCAACAACCAATGGGTTACAGATGAAATTAAACAAGAAGTTAAACAGTATCTACAATTTAATGAAAATTCAAACATAACTTACCAGAATGTGTGGGATGCAATGAAAGCAGTTCTCAGAGGGAAATTTATAACTCTGAACTCACATATTAAGAAAATAGAACGAGAACAAATAAACAATCTTACACAACACTTTAACCCGACTAGAAATGGAAGAACAAACAAAATCCAAAGCTGAAAGGCGGGAGGAAATTATAAAGACTAGAGCAGACAGAAATTAATTCATCTGAGACAAAGAATTAAGGAATCCAAAAGCTGGTTCTTTCAAATAAGATTGATAAGCCCCTAGCTAGCCTCATCAAAAAGAGGAAAGAAAGGACTCAAATTCAAGCAATAAGGAATGAAAAGGGTGAAATTACTACAGACCCAGACGAGATACAGAGGATCATAAATAGCTACTTTGAGAATCTTTACTCTCACAGGATTGAAGTCACAGATGAAATCGACAGGTTCCTAGGAAAGTACAAATTATCAAAACTGAATCAAGAAGATATTAGAACTTTCAATAACCCAATAACAGCCAATGAAATACAAAATGTAATAAAAAACCTACCGACAAAGAAAAGTCCGGGACCTGATGGATTCACCTCTGAATTCCACAAGAAATTTAAAGAAGACATAATCGCAATATGCCTCAAACTCTTCAATGAAATTGAAAAAGAAGCAGTCCTTCCAAAATCATTCCTGAGACATAACTAGAAAAGAAAACTACAGACCAATTTCTGTCATGAATATAGATGGAAAAATTCTCAACAAAATCCTAGCCAGTAGAATACAACAAATCATCAAGAAGATTATATGTCACGATCAGGTAGGATTCATTCCAGGAATGCAAAGACGGTTCAATATATGCAAATCTATAAATGCAATACACTATATCAATAGAGCCAAGACCAAAAATCACATGATCGTCTCAATTGATGCCGAAAAGGCCTTTGACAAAGTTCAACACTCATTCATGTTCTAAGTCCTACAGAAAATTGGAATAGAGGGCCTCTACCTCAACCTGATAAAAGCCATCTACAACAGTCCAACAGCTAGCATAATTCTAAATGGGGAAAAACTGAAGTCTTTTACTCTCCAATCTGGTACAAGACAAAGATGCCCCCTATCGCCACTTCTATTCAGTATAGTTCTGGAGTCACTAGCTACAGCCATTAGACAAGAAAGAGAAATAAAAGGAATAAGAATAGGTAAAGAAAAAAAGTTTCACTATTTGCAGATGACATGATAATCTACCAAAGAGCTCCACCAAAAAGCTACTGGAATTAATACACAAATTCAGTAGCATAGCAGGTTACAAAGTCAACACACAAAAGTCAGTGGCATTCCTCTACACAGATAACAAACACACTGAGAGAGAAATTAGAGAAGCAGTACCTTTTATGATAGCACCGAAGAAAATGAAATACTTAGGAATCACCCTAAGGCAGTAAAAGACCTTTTCAATGAAAACTAGAGTAATCTGAAAAAAGAAATCCTTGAAGATTTCAGAAAATGGAAAGATATTCCCTGCTCCTGGATAGGAAGAACCAACATTGCTAAGATGGCCATACTCTCTAAATTATTGTACAGATTTAATGCAATTCCTATCCAAATACGATCAACATACCTCACAGATCTGGAGAAATCATTCCTAAAATTTATTTGGAACCAAAAAAGACCCAGAATAGCAAAGACAATTCTCAGCAATAAAGATATGGCCGGAGGCATTACAATTCCTGACCTAAAGTTATACTATAAAGCTACAGTAATAAAATCAGCATGGTATTGGCAAAAGAATAGACCTGAGGATCAGTGGAATAGATTAGAAGATGCACAAGCAAATACAAACACACTCAGCCACCTTTTTTTTTTTTTTGTCTTTTTGAGACAGGGTCTCGCTATGAAGTTGAGGCAGGCCTTGAGCTCATTTTTGTAGCCCAGGCTGGTCTCGAACTCACATCAATCCTCCTGCCTCAGCGTCCTGAGTTCTGGGATTACAGGTGTGAGCCACCACTCCTGGTTTAGCCACCTTATTTTTGACAAAGGGACCAAACACGTTTACTGGAAGAAAGATAGCCTCTTTAACGAATGGTGCTAGAAAAACTGGCTCTCTAAATGCCGAAAACTAAAACTTGACCCTAATCTATCACCATGCACTAAACTAAAGTTGAAATGAATTAAAGATCTAAATATTAAAAGAGAAACATTAAACCTCCTGGAAGAGAAAGTGGGAGGAAATCTTAAAGACATTGGAGCAGGCAAAAAGTTCATGGACAGAAATAAAATTGCACATTTAACACTTGAAAGCATTAACAAATGGGACCTCCTCTGGCTAAGAAGTTTCTGCATGTCAAAGGAAATCACCAACAGAGTGAAAAGACGACCCACAAATTTCAAAAAGATTTTAACTAACAAGTATTCAGACAAAGGTCTTCTATCTAGTATCTACAAAGAACTACAAACCACTAGGGTTCCAAAATTCAACGACCCAATCCAGAAATGGGTATCTGAGATGAACACACACTTCTCAGAGAAAGAAATGCAGCAAGCCTACAAATACATGAAGAAATGCTCCACCTCATTAGCCATTCATGAAATGCAAGTCAAAACAACACTTAGATACCAGCTCACCCCAGAAAGAATAGCTATCATAAAGAAATCAACCAGCAACAAATGCTGGAGAGGCTGTGGGGAAAGAGGAACCCTTCTCCACTGCTGGTAGGAATGCAGATTGGTGCAACCATTATGGAAAGCAGTGTGGAAGATCCTTAAAAATCTAGAACTAGAAATCCCATTTAATCCAGCTATTTCCCTACTGGGAATTTTCCCAGAAGAACTGAAAATATACCATAGTGATATCTGTGCACCTATGTCTATAGCAGCCCAATTTATAATGGCCAAATCTTGGAAACAACCAAAATGCCCATCATTTGAAGAATGGCTGAAAAAAATGTGGTATTTTTATACAATGGAATATTACTCAGCTATAAAGAATGGTGAGCTAGAAGACTTCACATATAAATGGATTTATATTGAGCATATACACGTTAGTGAAATAAACCAGACTTACATGTGTAAATATCGTATAGCCTCCCTATTATAAGAACTTCAAAGAAGAAAATAAGAACTAAAGAGCCTAACACAGCTGAATGTGTTATGGATTAAACAACAAAGTGACTGGAAGCAGATAAAAGAGAAAACATAGCAGGGGCAAAACCATGCACTTATGTACACAGGATGAATCAGATATTGGTCTTAAGAACCTTCAGAAGGCTCATCATGTTGAGCATAGCACCATGTAACACTAAAACTGTCCTTGGAATGCATGTCATTCTTGTCTTTTTGATGTGTACTGCTCCCAGTGTAAACTCAGTTACTGTTATTCTCTCTATCAAAAGTATTAGTTGAAAGTAAGAGGCTGGGCCAAATACCGTCGACTTGACAGGCTACAATTTTGTATTTCCTGGAATTTCCAAATATCTGTGTAAAAATTGTGTACCTGCTTATATCACATTCTATGGAGCTCTATTAGAGTATCAGTGATGGTCAGAAGATATCAATATCAGGCTGGGTCGAGGATGCTTGATATTCAGAAAGTTAGTGATGATGGGCTCAATTACCTATGTTACAGAGTAATAGTATCACAAAGCTTTTCTGCTGGAGGGTTGAGAATGTAAGTTAACAGACCAAAAAATGGAGAAAAAGAAGGGCTATGAGGATAGCCAATATTTTGGCCCTCATCCTTCAACGTCAATAAGGACTCAGGATATAACAGAACCTGTGCTGTAATATCCTATAACTCAGAGGTGTCTCAAATCTTCTGGTCAAGGAGATTATGAGACCTCAGAGGAAAGGGATGAATGAACTATAGTGCGTCTAAGGAGAGTCACCCAGAGAAAAACATTCTCTCAGGCTTTCACAGAAAGCAAACTGGCCAAGCAATGGCTGTGACTCATTCCGAAGGCTGACACTGACAACAGTTCTACAAAGTACTGTATGTGGTCCCCAACTTAATCCTGAGGGGATTTGACCTTGGAAGATACAAAAAATGAATGTTTTGTTATATAGGTCTTGCTTTGACTTATCCTTGATCAGCCAGCAAAAAAAACTTAATTACGAGGCATGAAACGCAGAGCTAGATTGATGATCTGAGCTGTAGGAGACTTGGATCAATAGCCTCCAACATTGCAAGCTTCACTGGTGGCCTACTGCAATTGTGGAACATTGGACTGTGTATGCATCTGCTTCCTCTTAATTCAAAGAGAAGAATTTTCTTTTCTTTTCTTTTCTTTTTTTCTTAGCAGCATCAATAGGAAGGTGGGTCATACCTACACACTGTGCTCTGTAGAACTGATGTGAGGACAATATGGAATGTGTCAACTGTTAAAAAAAGAAAGGGGGAAAAAATAAAATAATGTTTATTGAAAGTGTTAATGTTTAATTGTTTGATCAATAATAGATATATACCTATATCTCTTAATCTAAACTGATCTGATGATGAAAATATGTAATATAACCATTGTTAAATTTAAATAGAAAGAAAAATGTGGTATTTGTACACAGTAAATACTACTGTGCCATCAAGAAAAATAAAACTTGAGACAATCTTATGTAGATGGATACAACCTGAGAAAATGATGTGACGTAAAATAAGGTAGACATGCAAGCTCAAATGTCACATGATTGGTCTTATATGCATATATTATATATATATATATATATATATATATATATATATATATACCAAATACTTCTCAAATAATAAACTCTATAGTTTTCAAAATAGCTCAATGTATATGCTACTTTGTTTATACTACTACCTTATCTTAGTTCATTGTGTAAGAATGTTTTAGTTTATGTCTTGTGGTAACTACTTTGAAGACAATGATATCAATGGAAGAACTATTGTTATTCTCTTATTATATGACTGGAAATTTTGTTTTATCTTTTCATAGAATAAAAAGTCAATCTACAAAGGAGACCCTTTTTCTTAGTTGCGAATGTCAACTCGCAGGGGCAGCCGGGCCCACGGAGCCAGCATGCCGGTGCAAGGAGCTGGGTTTGTCATAATACCCACGTAACCCCACCGAAGCCCTTCGAGAAATCCCGCCCTGACCAAGAATTGAAGCTGACTGGTGAGTATGGACTCCGGAACAAACGAGAGGTTTGGAGGGTTAAATTCACTCTGGCCAAGATCCTCAAGGCAAGGCTGCCTGGGAGCTGCTAATGCTGGGTGAAAAGGACCTACAGCATCTCTTCGAAGGCAATGCTCTTCTGCGACGACTGGTCCACATTGGGGTGTGGATGAGGGCAGGGTGAAACTGGATTACTTCCTGGGTCTAAAAATTGAAGACTTCTTGGAGAAGCACCTGCAGATCCAGGTCTTCAAGCTGGGCTTGGCCAATACCCTCCACCATGCCTGTGTGCTCATCCGCCAGTGCCACATCAAGGTCTGCGAGCAGGGGGTGAACATCCCGTCCTTCGTTGTGTGCCTGGACTCCCAGAAGCGCATCAACTCCAGGGTGGGGCTGGAGCCTTCGATGATGAGAAGGAGGATTAATCCCACCCTGCAATTGCTGTGAAAGGACTTAATTTTCTAGTTACAGAATAAACCCAGACAAGTAAACCAGTTTGCAATTGGAAAAAGAAAAAAAAAATTAAAAAATAAATTTATAAAATTAAAAAATAAAAAGGAGAGCCCACTAAAGAGCTGTGTAACATGCGAACAGATGCCTAGATTCCAGCTATCATGCTGATGCCCTTATAACTGAGCACTTAGTGCTTGTGGGTGCTGCCCATCCCGGACCTCCGACCTCTGGGAGCAGGTGTGATCCCTCTGCTTTCCAGCCACCATGAAGAGGCGCAGCTGTCCCTCAATGGCTCAGCCTGAAGCCTGGGGGTGCCATTTTTTTCTTTCCAAGAGTTTAATTCAGGCCCCAGGAATAAAGGATCCGTGCTGGTCCAACAAGAGCTGTGGGAGGCCAGCCCCAGAGGCTGTTCTCCCAAGCTGGGCCAGGCTGGAAGATGCAGCTCCATCTCCAACACTGCCGGCCCAGGGTCTGTGGTGTTGGGATAGCTCACCTGGAGGTGCCCAGCACCCCCCCCCCTCCATGCACCCTCAGAGATCCAGGCCTGGAAAGAGGTCTGATTTGGGTGCTGGGAAAGAGGGGGCTGAACAGACAGACTATGTCCCTGACCAGAGACCACTTCTGCCGCACCTGGGGCCTGTCCCTGGACCCAGTGATGGCAGGCGTGTGCACAGGCCAGGAGAGAGACCCTCCACCAAGCAGCACCTTCTGCCTTCCCTGGCTAGACTGTAAGTCCACAGCTCTTTTTCTTTTTTCCCCCAATGTTCCAGGCAGGACAAGTCATGCTTCCAGGAGCAAACAAAGGCTTGACATCAGGATGACTCTACTTACAAAGGTTAAAAACACTCCATACATCTTTTAGACAAAAAAATGGAGCCGGCTTGCAAATAATTCATGC